>JAZHYW010059201.1:0-12500 GCA_037355805.1 Ixodes ricinus | reverse complement strand
CTTTCGTGGCCGCTCTCAGTAACTTGGTTATGCAGACTGGTCGGCACGACTATATTATCCGCTTGAAACAGAAAGCCATCCACTTGGCACAGCTGTTCTAGGAGTGCAAAGTAGGGCTTGAACCCTGGAAGTAGCTGTTTTTCTGCTAGCCAGGTCAGGGATATGTAATGCATGACTTGTGGCAGGATCGGATCACGAAGAGTTGTGGCATCTTGGAAGTCTCGCTGGTTCACCAATGCACAGACGATGGAGACCACTTCTTCCGGAAACTTGGTACCGTCTTCAGAATCCTTGACATGCAGACGAGAAACTGCGTCCGCGACGGTTTTGTCACCTACCCTGTGGTACTCTATCAGGAAGTTGTAGATGAACAGACGAGCTGTCCAGCGACTGATGCGCAGCGGTCGGGCTCCGGTGCCCCGCGTGGACATGAGGGTGACGAGCGCCTGATGGTCGGCGCGGATGGCGAGCTGCCTTCTCCAGAGGGGTAATTTGCCACTCCTCGCAGGACCAAAGGATCGCCATGGCCTCCTTGCAGTGGCGTACCAACTTGTTTTTGAGTGGGGGGGAGGGGGGGGGGCAAACCAGCCTTGCCCCCCCCCGGGGCCGGGGGCGGTGCCCTATGGTATCCCTTGGGCGCCGCCGGCCAGTGTTTCTCTGCCCAGTGGCGGCTGTCTCGTGGGGGAAGGGGGGGAACACTTGTCTTGCCCCCCCCCCCCCCAGTTGGTACGCCCATGCCTCCTTCTCTTCCTACGGAGTACTTCCGCTTGGCGTTCGTCAAGGAACGGCTTACAAAGGCCACTGTGTCTTGAGCTTCTGCCGAGCTGTTGTTGCAGAACTGCTCCGACGCCATAATTCGAAGCGTCCGTTGACACAATGACCGGCAACGTTGGATCAAACATCATCAGGATGGGTCCATATTGGAGAGCAATTTTGATCTCTGGAAACCTCTCTTCACGTCAGGTGTCCCGGAAAACGAGTTGCCCTTGCGCAACAAATCACGCATCGGCTCGACAACTGTGGCGCAGTGTGGAATAAACTTGCTGTAATACTCTGCTGACCCAAGAAAAGCCTTCAGTTGCGTCTGACCGGACGGCACGCGAAAATTCAGAACGGCCTCTATCCTGGATGGAAGGGGCCCTATGCCTTCCGCGGATCGACTGTAACCAAAAAAACAACTGCGTAACTAAAACAAAACACAAAAAAACAACAACTGCTTTTAGTTTAGTTTTATTTCAGCAGACTTGATCGTTCGGACGAGATCACGCAGGTTCGCGTCGTGTTCTTGAGGGACGACCCGTAGATGATCACGTCCTCCAGGTAGAACTGTAAACCAGAGCAGTCATTGAGGATCCTGGACATGACTAGCTGGAATGCAGCCGGTGCGGAAGCAGGCCGAAGCAAACTCGCTTGAAGCGAAACAAACCCTCATGCGTGATTAACACTGTGAGGTCTCGACTCTTGGGGTCGAGTCGCACTTGATGGTAGGCAGATGTGAGGTCGAGTTTGGGAAAATAAGATGCTCCTTTAAGCGAGTTCAAAAGCTCCTTAATATGCGGGAGCGGGATGAATCGGTGACAACCGTTCGGTTGGGAGCTCGAAGATCCACACATGAGGATGCCGGTATTCTTTTTCTTCACGACCATGATGGGCGAGACCCATTCAGAGGCGTTGACACGCTCTATTACACGCTGACGTTCGAGCTTCTGAATTTATGCCGTTACGGACTCTTGCAACGTGAATGGGAAACGATGAAGCATCGCCTGAACAGGCGGGACATGATGGCGGACAGTCACTGTATGTGTCTGGTTTGCGACCAGACCCAACTCGGGCGAATAAAGTTCTTCTAATTCCTAAAAGCCGTGAGGAAGCTTGGAAGGGTCCCCACCGACGGTGCACGAAGGTCACGGTGAGACACTAAAGGTTGCCGTCGGATCCCTTGCGGACGAAACATGGTAGCCGGAAGCGTCCGTCGGACTTTGGGCTACTGGACCTGTAACCAAGGCTGCGGGACCTCAGCCTTGGTTACAGGTCTCGGGACCGCTGTTTTGGGAGCAGCAGTATCGATGTGAAAGCACTTGAACGGTACGTCTGACAAGGTCATTTTGAGGTCATAAATAGCGTCTACGCCAAGGGAACGACCGTTGCGGACAACGTACAACATTATCGTTGCGAGGCAATCGTTGAAAACGACGTTCGCGTGAAAACATATTAAAACGGTAATGGAACCCTACAGGTAACGCACCAAGGTGCGTGGCAGTTTAGCCAACTTGATACGGCAGTTCCGTTTGATGCATTTAAAACTTGTACCTGGCAGAAGGGATACCTCGGCGCCGGTATCGATGAGTATGGATAGAGGAAATCCGTTCGCATTTACATCGGTAGTGGAACTCCGACGTCGATGACCAGGTGATCACTCCGAAAGACTGTCGAGCGACCCCATGGTGCAGACTCTTGGCCGGAGCTCGTCGTTGTCGTCGTCCAGGAAGGTGACGGTGCCCTGGACTGAAGTCTGTGACTGGCCTGCTTCCTCTCGTTGACGCTGGTACTGGAAGATGGAGGTGCCTCGTCCAGCAGGAAGCGCCAGCTGTCGCTGGTCACGATGGTCCCTTGCACGACTTCGACGCACGTTGGCGAAGTGGCCCGTGCAGTGACAAGAGAGGCACGTTGTTCTTGACTCGGGACATTTTTCGCGAATGGTAGCGACGGCCGGGAAAGCAAAAGCCGCTTTTGGAAACAAGACCACGTGCTCCAGGAGGGAGAGGGCGGGGGGGGGGGGGAGGGACCTCTTGATCCTCGGCGTGACGGGGAAGAGGTAGAAGGAGGGTCCGGACGCTTACGCCTCCGGGTCGAAGGCGCATCGTCGTCTTGGCCTATATCGCGAGCGGCCATCTTGGATGGCATTTACCGCGTGCGCCGCGTTCGAATATGGATCTTGCGACGACCGTCAAAAAAGATCGCAATCACGAGATCACCGCTTGTGCTGCTCCGCCAGCTGCACTGCGTTTTTGAGGCTATATGCATTAGCTCCGGCGGACTCTCTGATTTGACGATCCTGCACCTCTGTGTTGTAGATCCCCAAAACGAACAACTCCGCGACGCGGCTCTTTAAAGACTCCCCGCACCCGCAGAACGACCTCAGATTTCTGAGCGCCTCAAGATACTGGAGAACGGATTCTCCGGGAGCTTGTACTCTTGTGATAAGTTTCCTTTACTCAACGATGTCATTCTGAACCCAAGTGAAATGGACGTCCAAAGTGGACAGCAAGACCTGACACTCATTCTGCGTCGCGTCAACGGCCTGGCCCGCCAAGTCAAAAGCCTCGACGAAGCAATTTACTTCTTCGCCAAGGAACACAACAAAATCGCCCCTTTCCTCATTGGTGGAAAATCGTCGGCGTCAACCGCCTCGAGGTATACTCGGCGTTCACCTTTAAAGGGGCGATGCAACAATATTTGTACTTTCCGCAAATACCGCTTAAAACGGATCCCTGGCGTTAATGACTTATGAAACACGCGTTCGTTTTTCACCCCACGCAATAGAAGTCCCAGAAAAAAACTTAAGAAAAACGAGCAGCGTTGACCCCCTCAACTCGCAGCCAGAACAAGCGGCCACGTGATCTGGAGCGGATTATATGCCGCCAATGTTGCTCATGGCCACGCGCTGGGGTTGGCAAAGCACAGGACACGCGCTGAGTTCCAGACATTGTTATGGCTCGGCTATTGTCGTCGTTGCAGCGATTGGACACGGGCCACTACCCGAGTGCTTCTCGAGCTAGTAATTATCACGAGCCCAAATCGAGTGCCCACGCAATGCTCGGGTCCAATCTATGAACCGCATTCAAATATCGTCATATGGGTGTACTGCGATCCCCACGTTACGTCATCAAATTTTGCAAAGGAGAGATTGAATGAAAATGATCGCTTTTGTCCTTGAAATTACACCGCAACAAAGGAGTTTCTTGGCCAGTGGCGTTGCGTGTGAGTATCCTTGAGTCCCAGGTGTGCCAGTAAGCTCGTGTAAAGAGAAAAACATTCCAATTGAGTATCGTTGCACCGCTCCTTTAAGTTGCAACCCACCGTGAATGCCGGTTTGGTTTTTTTCTGGACGGTTTATAGCTTTCTTCCGATGTAATCTACAGTCTTAAGGAACTTCTTCAACTAAACTTTAATGTCTCGATATTACAATTATTTTTAGTAGCCAGTTTATTATTAAGCTTCTTGACAATATTGACAATTTTCTCGAGTTACAACGCCCCTATGTGTACAAAAATTTACGTGAAGGGGCGGTTGGATATGAGGAATTAAAAAAGTAAGCAACGAACCGTAGTGAAAAAGTATACTTTGAAATAAAAAATAAAATTTAAAATTGTGTTTTTTCATCCTGTATAAAAAACGAAATCACGTCAAATAAGGAAAATTACGAGACATTAAATAGAGAAGCATCCTTTAATATTACATTTTCCAGAACTTTCATATCGATATATTACACATAAGGATTAGTATTAGACCTCAAACATTTCCCATTGATGATGAGGATTAAATGCGTTTATTTCTTTCATAATGAAAGCTCAGGCGATTGCTCCCATGGCAGGGCCTAAGAAACAATTCCAAAAGTTTTACTGAGGCCCGTTTTCTCCATGTAGGAAATGACGGATCTGAGCAGCTGAAGTCTTTTTCCGGGAATCTATTGCTGGTTTTATCCATTCATTAAGGCTTTTGGGCTTACCTTCGGAGTCCATTATTGCATGTGAATCCTCCCTTTCTCTTCTAAAGTGTTTGCAGTACCAAAGGAGGTGATCGATATTGGGTGAGGTCTTTTCTCTACAAAAGGTACAATCTGGCGGTTTTGGTATGAATTCCGGGTTTTGTCTCAACTTTGTTTGTGTCTCCCATTAATTGAGGAGGTGCGGGGTTATAGCACTTCCTGTCCTTACAATGGGAAGTGCTTCGCATTGAGTTACGACAAGTTGCAGTTTTTGATTATGAAATACAGATGGCGACGCGTGTTCAAGATATAGCTGTTGGAACACCACGTGAAAGACAGAAAAAGCGCCAGATGTTAGGGTGTTTGATGCCTAGATGCCCGCAGTGTACGAGTCAGGAGATGTTAAAACAACAACCGCGAGGCAGCTGCTTTTGTGCGGGTTCCACTTTGCGTTGATATTCACCGATGTTTTTTTGCAAACAAGCTCCCTGCCACCCGCTATCGGCGGACCCCTAGGCACTTTCGGTTTTCCCCCTTTTTCATTTTGTCTCACACCCTTTTGTTATGTGTACTGCGTCCTACAAAGTGCGCAGGTTCTCACAAACATATTTCAGGTACTTCTCCGAAGGAAACTCTTCTTACCCGATCGCTGTGTGTGGCTGAAGAACAAATAACGACACTACCGGAAGTCTACTGGGGCACCAAATACTGTGGCGCCCTCGTCGTATTAACTTTAGAGCCCCTGAGCGCGGTGAATACATGCCAGGCATGGCCCGGCGCGATCCCAATGAAAAAGATTCCGCCAGTTATGCGTATGCCTTCACGTATGCCAAAACAATTGAAGGCTTCTATTAACTGACAAATAATTTCCGCAATCGGACTATGGCTTGTCAGAATGGCTCAACTATATATTGTTACAGTGTACTAGAGTACCGGGTAGTGTTGGGACCGGAACGGTTCGTGTGAGGCGTGTGGTGTAGATCGCAATAGGTGTCGACACCGCCACATCGGCAGTAAGGTCAGATTGCACGTACGGCGGCATGTGCGGACTGCAGCGACTTTCTGCTACCCCTTTTGACTGCAGCGCCGCGATTGTTGTCTACACGCGGAGCCTCACGTATGTTCCTACTGTCGAGTCGCGCCGGTCCAACCACTACTCCGCATATTTTAATACACTGTATTATTTTTTAGCAACCACCTCAGTCGCTTTTTAACTGGCAACGATATTAAAACAAAACACACAATATTAAAACATCTCAGTGCTTTAAGCCAGTGCACTGGCGTATGAATCCCTATTTTGCGGCTTCAAATACCGGCCGAGGTGCCCGAAATCTGACGGAGAGCCAATCCATGATTTCCGTTGCAATTCAAAAGATCTCCAGCTGGTCGAAATAGAGCCGTGGATTTTTCGCTGGGGTGTGCCAGATGACCTTCGTTGGCTTGGCTTGTAAGACCCAAAGATAAATATTTGCTACGCTCTACCTTAGTTAAGGGCGCAGTCAACATTACGGGCCGATGAAGTCACTGAACTGTAAAGGCCTGTTCACACATGCAGCGGAGCGCTACAAGCATAGTTGCTAACGTCGCGCTAAGTCCGTGCTCACAGGAGCGCTCACCAGCTTTGTATCACTCCGTCACCACTGTTGCTCATGGCAGACGATAAGCAGCTGACGACACGTGAGCAGTGCTGCATTAGTGCTTCGCTGCGTGTGAGAGCAGGCACTCCCCATACAAAAATGTCCTATGGTCGCCTATAGAAATTTTTTTGTATGGTCGGCTTTAGCTATTTGGCCCAATTAGCTTTAAAGAATTTTCTATGGCTGTCTTTAGCATTTTTTATGGTCGCCTTTATGGGCCTCTTTAGCTTTGTCTATAGCCCTATCGCTGTCCAGCCATAGCGCTCTTCAGCTTGTCTAATGGTTGGCAAAATACTTCTCTATGGCTTACCCTATGGCTTTCTTTAGCCAACAAAATCTAAAAAAATGTTACTTCTAGTTATTCCCGACTTGTGAACGCTCATGGCAGATAATATGTACATGTCTGAACAAACAGAATACACAAAACACAAGCAGAACTCTACACCACACAACAGCAACAATGCCGTGACACCGGACCCCCTCTCATCATATGCTACTTTCGCGCTAGCTGTATATATGACAGTCTAATTTTGAATCCGACTTTTTCGGTGACCCATCAATTGTCGCAAAAACACGGAGAGGCGGAGCGAATATTACTCGTACTTAATACATTATTTGAATTGCCTCTTGGAATAGCTCCCCATCTCTTACTTCAGCACCCTGAAAAAAGCAAATGTAGATCATTAGGCTAATTAACTAAAATTTATTAATTATCTTTTTAATCAGTTTGATGAATCACGTTGACAATGCAGTGATGACATGCAGTACACTGGTGCTGAAGATTGCAATCAAGCTATTGCTTGATTGCAGTGTTCGGCGCCAGTGTAATTTATTTTCACTTTTGTGGGGGTAATTATTAATTTTAATTGTTGCACAATTATTTTTAATGTATTTTTCAAACAAACAATATTACTGGTTTTCACGACTCGTTGCAACAGCAGAGAACAAATCTTGGGTCATGGTTTGTCACCGGCATTACAGAAATTTAGTATTGATCTAATTTTCTAACCTGGAGTGTTTTTACTAAAACAGTAAGTGCCGGTAGTGATTTTCTATAGGCATGGAAAGAAAATTTATTGGTTCTTTGTCTTTAGACTCGGGGCCATAAATGTTTCTATAGGCAGGTAAAGACAATATATTGGTTTCCAGTCTTTAAACTAGGGGCCAAAGAATTTTCTATATGCGGGTTAAGAATATTTATTGGTTCGCTGTCTTTAGACATGGGGCCATGTAATTTTCTATAGGCGTCTAAAGAAATTTTATTGGTTCCCAGTCTTTAGACTTAAGGCCATAACATTTTCTATAGACGGCTAAAGACAATTTATTGACTCCCAGTCTTTAGGCTTGTGGCCATAGAATTTTCTATAGGCGGGTAAAGAAATGTATTGGTACCCAGTCTTTAGACACAGGGCCATAGATTTTTCTATAGCAGGCTGTAGCTGTCTTTATGGATTTCTATGGCCGACCATAGAGGGCCATAGGGGTGATAGCCTGCCATATAATTTTCTATAGACGACCATAGACCATTTTTGTATGGGCCCGTAGTACCATAGCCTCCTCTATACTGACAAAGCCTAACAGGTCGCCACGAGGCGTGGCCGTCGGAGGTGAAAGGTAGAGCGGCAGACAAGAGTCATGTAACGGGCGCCCCGCTGCGGCGAGGCGCCAAAACACACTTGTCCCGAGCGACGGAATGTCCGCTCGTTGCTTCTCGCGTTCCTCGGGCTACCGCTTCTTCTCTCGTCGGGCTTGAAAACCATGTTTCGGGTCCTCGCCGCTGCAAAAGCTGTGCGCTGATGTACAAGACTCCCCGAGAAATGCTCTGCGCTACCAGATCGTCGCGCTCCAGATCTGTGACCGGGCACTCTATGGCTCCATCATCGAACTGTCAGGCTTTGTGGCGAGTATAGAGGAGGCTATGGTAGTACCTAATACTGCATAGCCATAGAAGGTCCACAAAAACGTGACGACTTTGCCGACTCTGTGCTGGTTGCAAAGTGACGCTCGTTCACTTCGTTTGATTATGCGTGCTCTTTTGTTGTACACAGAACTCAAATGGAATGGTTTACTTTTACGCGTGGGGCGTACGCTTTACTTCTTGATACGGCCTCTTTCAGGCTAGAGGTCTCGGTGAAAAACATCAACCCGTACTGAGTAGAGCAGTCATCTTGAGATCTAAGCGATCCCGCTAAGGACACTGAGGGCAGTCCGCTATGCAACTTGTAAAGCGTAGCGCACGTTCACTCCGCTAACTTCGCTCCAACTCAGAGCGGGCCACGCATGCGCAGTGGGGACGATACCTTCTGTAGAACGTAGAGTAGAGCATAAAGGGCTCATATAAAGTGGCCTACTAAAACTCACAGATTGCAAACGCGCTCGTCGTGACTTGTGCCGACACTGCCCATGTACACCTTGTTTTTTCCTGCCGGAAGAAAAGTAAAGAGGTAAATTATTGGTGCGCTACCTAAAGCAAGCAGCGCTTAACGTTTTCACTCACTCCAGCAGCAAGCCGAACGCACGCTCGCTCGCCTAGTTGAAACAATGGAAACAAGCGCGACAACTTTGCACAGACCATGCAGGGTTTCACATGTAGAGCACAGCACCAGGTTCGCGAGGGTAAACCACCTATGTTTGTTCATGGCAGCTAGCAGGTGACCGAACCTCTCGTTGATGTGACCCACGATGAGGTTCACAAAGCTGGAGAGCACCGACAAGTGCCGTCCAAACATTTTTTCAAGGTCGAACAGACGGTTGGGATAGGCCAGATGACAAAAAACCATGCAAAGTGTCTAGTCACCGGGGACGGCAACACCCTGCGCCGATCTGACGGTTGCTTTGGTCTGGAGGCCCGCTGGCATAGCAGCCAAGTCCATCTTCTGGAAGCGAGGATTGCCCACTAAGAGATTCCTCTTCCACATATAGCAAATGGCGAGTAGACCGTGTTCGGAAAGGAATCTTCGGCGCTTCTGGCATCCGTGATACAAATCACTAGATTCGATCTCCTGCCAGATTAATCTCGTTAGTAGAAATCTCCTTCCTTCAGAACAGAGGGTATTAATCGTGCAGGTGCCCTGCTAGCCTTGTATGACACTGTATACATAGCCTCTTATATACTGACAAAGCCTGGCAGATCGCCACAAGAAGCGGCCGCCGAAATGGAAAAGGTGGAACGGCAGAAAACGAATGAGAGGAGAGCCACGTGACTGGCGCCCCGCTGCGGCGAGATGCCAAAACACACTTCTCCCGCGCGAACAAGTGTGTTTCGGGTCCTCGCTGCTTGAAAAGATGTGCGCTGGCGTCCAGGTTTCCCGAGAAATGGCTCTTTGATGCTTTGTGCTACCAGATCCTCGCGCTCCAAATCTGCGTCCGGGCACTCTATATGGCTCCGTCGTCGAACTGCCAGGCTTTGTGAGTCTAGAGGAGGCTATGACTGCACTCGTACCTCGCAATGCGCGAGCTATACTTGTTCTTTTCTTTCATTTTACTATTTCAAATACGTAAATCTCTAGCTATACTTCGTTTTACTTTTAATTCAAGTGTAGAGGGAGCTGCAAGAGCGAACGCCGGCCTTAGCTTAATATTCTTCGGGTCACGCTTACTCTTCTTTTATGTTTTGTATTCTCGCCTTTGTTTTTACTAGCTTTACAAACACGCTCCCTTTCACTATCTTGGTGTTAACGTTTAGCTTTTTTTTTTTTTTGCCTTCTTGTAGGGCTGCGCACGCGGATTTTTCGAACGCTCTGGAAACGAACGTTGAAGAAAAACGAGTTTTTGGTCTCCGCTTTTCATTCCGGCGTAGCGGGCCGTGCATGCGCTGTTTGGCACCCTCAGAGCGAAGCGGAAAATGAAAACCGTCTACTAAAACTCGCTCGAATTGTGTCTGCAAAAACGCTATGTGCAAACATTTTCTGTACTCGGCGTGCCTCTTGGGGACTTTCCGCTTGACTTATCTGTTCTGGGAGACACTGTATAGACTCTGGACAGTGATTCCTTACACTCTAGTCTATAGAATGTAGCGGTCAGGGTTAATGTGTGTTCAGGCGTTCACTCCCCCTAAGCGCAATGAAACTGTTTATGAAGAAAGGAAAGAAAGGTCACAAATTCTGTCGGCGTTTTAAAGCTAAGTTGCCTGGACTTGTTACTATTGGCGAGGAGATCGAACTATAGGGGGCGCTGCGTTCACCAAAACAAATACCGGCTGCGTGGAAAACAACTCCGGCGTTCCAGTGTGCTGCCGCTGGCTGCCGTGTTGTTGCCGCGTTCCCTGCAGGTTTGTTAGAATATAGTATGCTCTTGTTGCGTACCGCAATGCTCAGCGCATGCTTTAGAGCCTGGAATCAGTTTTAATCGCTTTCCTGCCGAAAAAGAACTCAAATCGCAATGGATAAGTAAGAGTAGGGAAGAAGTTGACTGCGCACGACGTGGTGTGTGGTCGTCAATTTTCAAGCGATGCCTTCCAAGCAAACTACGCTAATGGACGAGGAATATACGCGCGTAAATCATGCTTGCATCGACATCTGTTCAAACCGTACATTGTATTTTATAGGTAGTAACTTATTCTGCCGGCAACCGGCACAATAAAACGAGCAAAAAAAATTGCCGGTCGTTGTTCCCATTAGGTTTCGTGTAAAAGGAATAGTCAAAACGAAAACCTCCTAGTTATATGAGTAGCTCAGTGAAAGGGGTCCGTTTCACGTGCCGTGGGTCCCAGGTTCAAATCAAGTAGGCGAACGTTTTTTTTTTTTTTTTTGTTCATAAAACATTTGGCGATTTTTATTTATTCCTTTTTTAGAATAATCATTGCCGTCCAAAACTCCCGGCAATCTTTTTTTCCCGAGTGGTTGTGCCGGCTGCCGGCAAAATATCCCCACCCTATTTCATAACAGTGCACAAAAGGAGGTTCTTGATACGCAACGCCGTTCCGTCGGAGAATCTTCCAAAGGGATCACACGACCGGGTCGCGAGGCTTCGGAAGCCACCGAGAGGTACTGCTATCATTTGATCACTATTTTATTCCAGGCTAGCTTTTACACTGGAACATATTAGGTAGCAGTATCAGTTCGATATTGTGAGATTTACGCAATTGCGTTAATCATTTTGCGATTCCTTTAATTTCGATTGAGCAATGCAAATGTGTGTATGATTAAGTCTTCGTCGTGCAGAACTCATTGATATTTCATCGTGAACCGTGCACCTTTGAATAACCGATAAATTGAACTGAAAAAGACAACTTGTAACGTTTAATGCCAATGGCAATATGCAGTCTAATTAGCCACATTCTACAATATAATGTTCACCAGTGTGTTCTGTATTTTGGCATTTCAAGAAAAACGTAATGCAATGACTATTTTGGTTGATGTTTTGGTGAAAACATCTCCGGGGCGACGCTGCGCTCGATTACATGATCACATTTCAACACGTCCTCGCCTTCAACGAGGCACCTAGCTCTTGCTCTCGCCAATGTGGCTGATGAACGTTACAAGGGACAGGGACATTGCAAAGCAATGCGTGTGTTTTGTGAGTACGGTTTCTCCAACCTAGGAAGCGCATAAACATCGCCAAACCGCGTCAGTCACGCACGACCTGGCGGGCGCAGTCGGAGCGACGCGGCCGATCGCGAGCGCCTACAGGTGGGTTGGTTTTTGCTTCCAACGAGAATGCGGCGACATATAAAGCAAGGTGAGACAAGCAGGGACAATGCTACCCCTACGCAGATGCTTTTCGAGCAGATAAATATTATCCACATAACTTTCACGAGTCTCAAGTCCTCGTCCTCCACGGCTGAACGAATACTAGCGGCGGGATTGCTATTCCCGCAGAATAGTTCCGACGGCGGCCGCTAGCCAGCGCCACCGTTCGATCTCACTCCCCAATAGTCGGGAAAGTATCAATCCTTGCTAGAACGCGGCCCATCCCAGTGATTAAAATTATTTTTTACATTATACACATGTTTAATAAAATGCGATTTCCTTTCTTTTTCAATCTTTGTGCTCCACATAATATAAATGTGACCGCAAAAATATTTGTTTTTTTGTGACCTTTTGCGAGAAGGAAACATCGTCAGCAGCGTCGAAAATGCAAAGGAAGATGTAGATTGACATCCGGGTGCCGAGTAACGCCGTGCCTAGCCCTTTGACCAGGGCGGGGGGGGGTTA
>JAZHYW010059200.1:0-14351 GCA_037355805.1 Ixodes ricinus | reverse complement strand
CAGCGTTACTAGAATACTCAGTTGGAAAACTGCCATAGGAGCCTGCATTAAAAGTGGCTCCGATCAGTACTCGAGAACCAAACTAAACGCGATCGCGACGCCGCCATTTCTGCCGCAGCGGCCACTCCGGGAACTGCACGGCTGCACGTATTGGTTCAGGCCGAGTCGCGCAAGTGCCGGTGGCGCCATCTCGCAGTAGTCATAGAATCGCATTCGATAGCGTCCGCTGTTATTCTTCAATTTTGGCTTTAATCGGTAATTTTGGCGCCGAAACGTATACATCGGAAAGGGTTTTAGGACTGCCCACCCCGTCTCCAAAGCGGACGCACCGCGATTGATCACCGAAGTTAGGTCGCACCAGGTCGGGACGCTCTAGCTGAAGTCACCGGTGAAATATGGCTCTATGAAAACAGCATTAATTTTGCCGAAAAACTCTGTAAACTAAAATTTTATACAAACATCACGCTCCTGTCATTTTGTACTCATCTCCAATAAAATTTCCGACAAAAAAAAAAACGTTTTCCGTTTTTTTGTTTTTTGTTTTTTTACGCAAAAACATTCTTTTTGAATTCACATGATGACCACAGTCAAGAAAAAGATTAAGCCGCCATCTAGGCACCTCGAGCCTGGGCGTTTCGGTGCCCCGGAAACATTCATTGACTCTAGCAGTAGCCATATAAAGCAACTTTCATGTTTCAACTCGTCGCTGAAGTGTGGCGCTGTCATCGTATTTAGCTCGGTCTCGGTGGACGCCAGCGGTCCAGGTTTCAAGGGTGAGTTTCCTAACTGAGAGTTTTTGCAACGTTGGCACGAGCGGATATTAAAAACGATTTGATGCCACCTGCCGGAGGAGGGGAAATATTTGTCGGGTATAACGTTTCGCACAAACAAACTTTTGCTTAATGTTATATACTATATACCGTAAGAAATAGTTATTCTTTAATATTTAAAGCAAACTTTCGTATAAACTACGTTTACCAACACTGCCATAATGTCTACAGAAGTGTGTGGACACAGTTCAAAAGTCGGACTTGGTCAAATTCTGTCACAAGTTCGAAAGTTCGCCGAACCAGTCAGACCACAGGTTCGGCATACGTTTGTGACATCCTAAGGAAAAAAAGAAACAATTAAAGTAATTTTAGTCGATAGCCCGTGCAGTGGACTGCAGGCGTACAGTGTATAGTAAGCAATATTTCTGATGAATCCTAAGACACTAGACTCAAAATATGCCACCAAAACGTCGAAGATACGATGTCTAGCATTGTTTTATTTTTGTCATGAATTATAGCAAAATACAAACGAAAACCAAATCTGCACAGACACTTAAGACTGCTTACGTGTAGGAATTCGAAAGTATTCATACACGCTGCGCCTCCTACAAGCAGCGTGCCACGTCTTCCTTTTTCACACGGCGCTCCGGCGGTGACATCGCGCTCCCCCACTGCGCAAGCGCGGCTTCCGCCGCCGGCTCCACGGCTTCCGTGACGATGCATCTGATATGACGCGTCGCAGCCAATAGGAATTTAAGGCTCGTTTGGATGCTACAGACAACGCCGGCTTCGCTTCATGGGACAGTTAATGCTTTCGCATTAAGAAATAAAGTGCAATCTCTTGTACGAGGCTTCAGCAGTGCAATCAGCAGTGTATCCACTGTACTTAGCAAATGTTAACAGTGCGGCGCGTCTTGTAACCTGGTAACTTTACCATCAAACAAGAAAACTGAAGTGTAAAGGAGGTGTATGGGCAACCCCTGATCCCTACATGGGGAAAAAGGCGAATGGCGAAGACGTGAGGGTTGCACTTGAGTACTTCACTCGCGACGACCTCGCATTCTCTGTTCAAAGCCTCAACAAAAGGACCTCGTCAAAGCCATGATAAACGACCACAAGACCAAAGTCGTAAAAGGTTTATGACCCGCTCTATTAAGGACGTTTATCAGCTGTTTAGGAATGACCATCCCCACCAAGAACTAAGCACCTCAAATTTTATTCCCTACGACCAAAATGGGTAAAAAAGAGTCCCGAGCGCGAGGTGTGCGCGTGCATATATTGCGTCAATTTTCAGTTGCTTGCAACAGCAATAACAAATGCCTCAAAGAAGACATTTACTGAAGACGACTTCAAGCGCATCTACCTCTGCAGCGCTTTACAGAACGATTGCTTTCTGCGCCGTTACAAAAAGTGCCCAAAAATGCAGAGCATCTCGCTGCAGTCGCTCCATCTAAACGAAGACGAAGAGATCTGTTTCGCGTTTTGACACGCCGGCGAACTCGTCAAAAAGGTTATGGACACTTCCGGTTTCCTGCGGGAACTGGAGTCATGCAGCGAAAAGTATATTAGGCATTCTAACATCTGTGACCTTCAATGAAACCTGATACGTGACAGAAAATCCGCCTTACCACCGAAGGCAGTGATGTTCCACTTCGATTTGCGAAAAATTGGACACTGATCTACCCAACCGAAGTGCAGAGAAGAATCACTTTTAATAGACCGATCTCACCAGCCAGTTTGACTACGCCGCCGCTGCCGCAATGCCTCGAGGGAACTTTAGTCATTCTGCACGTGCCGCAAGCTCGCTCGAGCTCTGCGCGTGTAGAGCACGAGATGGCACGAGCCCTCGCATGCACGTCCGTCTGCCTCCTGTGAACTAAAGTTATGGCGGCGACACGCATGCGCCGAGCACTTAGTGAGATCGGTCTATTGCACTAGTTGTCTCGGAAGATGGATCCTCCGAGACAATTGTCCTCGGCAAGATGGATCTTTTCAGCCACTGGACATGGAAAAAGCGCTTGTGATGGAGTAGATGGTGTTCTTAAACACCACGCAACGCTCACCAACTCGAGATCTTCGCTCAACTCAACGATTGTCACCGCTAAAGACTTTGTGGAAGTGCTACGTGAAAAAGTAACAAATGTCTGCATGTTCCACCTGAGAGTTTCGCGTGGTGAAGCAAGCAGAGTGGACCACCGTAAAACCTGTGAGAGGAATCCAGGCATCTCATCTGTGGAAGTCATCATATACCGATAGGCCGGATGTATACATGGCCACTTGCTCAACTGAGAGTTTTAAGCTTATGTGTGCATAGTTAGCGAATTTGCAGAGTGGGGCCGTTTTGTTTTGTGAATTGTTAGCTAATTAATGGTATTCCAGCTCAAAGTCCCTTTTCGCGTCAGTTTTTTTCCTTTTTTTCATCCCTTTTAAAGAAAAAACACCGAATTTGAAAAAATATAAAATACATGCCATAACTAACGCTCAAAATGTTTGGCGGTGTGCGGAAAAGCCACTATGACGAAGACGTCGGCTCGCTCCGAGTGAAGGTTTGTCGTAGCTTTCCCGTTTGTATATCATACGTTACTCAATGTTTTGCCATCACAAGTTAGCTCAAGTCACTGCAAAGTGCCAAGGGGAGTTAAAAAATAATAAAAGATGGAGCTCTTTTTTTTATATCGACGCCCAATCTTGCCACATTGTGAGAAATCAGCTGCATTTCCGCGTTAATAACAAAAAGACAATTAAGGGCGGGCATATTATCTTTCTATATTTGTCAAGAATATTGCAAGACGCGCATTTTAATATGTTTTGTAAAGTATTATGAAAGATGGTTAATTTGCAAAACAATTGTGAATATGTCTCTAAAACGCGATTTGATGCCATGTTTGATAATTTTGTTTGCATAGAAATATTTTATTGATATTCTTAATTTTTTGTGTATGTGTTTTATATCTTTTGTAAAATGTATTAAAAAAGTTATTGTGACATGAAAGCTTCGGTGAGAAAATGACGACTGTGCAAATTAGCCTCGTGAAATCTTCTCAAATTTCACGACTCAAGCTCCTCTATTTTATATCTCATCGAAAACAATCGTTACGGCGTTCATATATAGCTCAATGTTCCTCCCAAGAACATGGCCTTCTTCTATATTTTTAACAAAAATATCTAAATTATGACCCGGACCAGCATTGCACGAACTGACAGTGGAACCACCCTGCAATAGCCAGCATCAGGGCTGACACTGGTATTGAACCTAAGAGACCTCAGACCAATGGCAATGTCAGGGATGATGCCATAGAGTTCGAGAACGGGCCAACGAAGTAGTGGTACGAAGGGCCGCAGCGCAAGCAGTAATGTGCAGCTGACAATAAGAGTGAAAAAGAAGAGGCCACATAGCCGTAGAAGCTGCTTCGGTTCGGTTTTGAAACAGCCCGATATGCTCCAGTAGAGCACCCAGAAGATGCGAGTCACTTGTGGCAGCAGTGATGGCACTGCTAAATAAAATGACTGAGCAAGGAGCAGGTACTTGGTTTCTGTTGAACATGACGGTTGCCATGAACGCTGGCAGGCCATTCGCAATATGGTAAGGTCCGTACAGCCTGGCGCGTCCCGATTTGTCACCACTTGACTTCTCTGGATGGCTGTCGCTGCCAGATTGTCGAACCGGAACCGAACCGAACCGAAAACCGGAGCAGAACCGTTACTTTTAGCCGAACCGGAACCGAACCGAACCGACGAAATCTTCGCCGCCATCTTGGAACTGAACCGGAACTGAACCGGAAAAGGATATAGCGGAAATCGGATCAAAAACGATTCTCGGTATATCTTTTTTGGGGGGGGGAGGGTTTATGTAATACAGAGAAATATTTGAGAATATAAATTGGTAACTGTATTTCTTTGTATTCATCAAATCGACATATACGGAATTACGAATGTATGAGAAATTATGAGTTATCGTTGGCGCTTTTTGTATTGGCACTACGATTAATCATGTGTCACGTGGTCACGTGATGTCATGGTGTCAAGACACGCTCTCAAGTAATATCACGTCACGTGGCCCTGCGACGTCAACGTGACTCACTGCGTCGAGTCGACTTAGAATGAGAACGTCAGAGATTATTCGCGTTGCTTACACGTGACGTCACAAGTATCACACTGTGACGTCACACCATGGCGTCACATCACTGACTTCTCACCGCGAGTCACGTGACGTCACGTACTCGATTGCCATGAGCCGGAGTCGAGTTCTCGAGTTCGTGGACAATCGGCATCGTCAAACATTCGGGCAATAGCTCGTGTTAAATCAAAGATAGAATAGCCGAACTCTAACAATATCGAAGCTCAGCCCATGCTCTATGCTTCGCCAACCACAGTGCATGACTATGGTGAACACTGACGGAATATAATTAGCGTCAGATCACGTGACCGCTTGTTCTAATTTCGAGTTGAAGAGAGAAAGCTGTTTTTTTCTTCCTTAATTTTTTTGGTGCCTGCCATTCCGCAAGAGGAAAACCAATGGGTGTTTTTGCAAGTTATTAACGTCAGGGATTAGTTCTTAGCGGTATTTACTGAAAGTAAAAAACAATTGTTGCACGACACATTTTTGAGGCACCCAAACATGTTTTTGTTTTTGCTGAACTGCCTCAGAACGTTGTCCCCGAGAATAGAAGCATTGAAAGGACTATATGTGACTACAAATGTGTATGGGAAGGATACCTGAAAAGGAAAGATTCCCTCACAGGGACAGCCGAAAGTTGGCAGCCGCTCTAAGTCTCACAGGAGTGTCGTTCTCAAGTTTTTCCCCTTGCTTCGACCAACTCCGTATTTTGTTTAAACTTCACAGTTTCTGGATGCAAAATAAAAGCAATGGAGGATTACTGTTAACAAGTGACACAAATATAATCGTCGAATTAACACCCCAAATGGAGGAGGGAGTCCCTCAGGAATGAAACGTATTCTCTGGAGGAGCAACAAAAAAATATATAAAAGGGAGGTTGCTTTAAAAACATGCTAGTGTAAAGGTTTCTCTGCCCGGCATCTTGGGCAGATATCAGAAAGCCTGGCCCCGGAAACTACTTTGATTGCAAAAGCACTCCCTGTCCAGAGAGCGCGTTTTCGAGTGGTGTCAGACGCTCGCGCCATCCCTCACGATGCTGCATCAAGAAAAAATAATTTGTCTCTGAAATACATGACTTGCACTGAGCGCGAACCTTCTGCAGCGTGCATTTTGCACCACCGGATTGGATTGTTTTTCATCAAGAACAAATCGCAATGACCACCAGCATGCAGTGCGATGATATCACGTGCAACCCACATTAAACAGATCAGTGTCCTGGTGAAATGCGATGTTTGCAAGGCTAGCAAATGTAGATGTCCAAATTGTAAAATTGTGCAGTATATATAGCAGTGTCGCGATGATATACGGCATCCTAATAAAAAGGTTAGAGCACAGAAAAAATCATAAGGGTGCAGGCGAGCTGGTGAATATTAACCATGTTGAATTAACCTGAGAGTGGGGTAGAGAAGAAACATAAGCGTGAAGGGACTGAAAATACACAAGACGACGTCTTGTATATTTTCTGTCCCTTCTACGTTTTGATGTTTCTTCTCAACCCAGTCTCAGGTTAATTCAACGTGGTTAGAGCACATGACTGATAAAGCACAAAGTTGTAAAGTGAGGGCCCAAAACAAATGCACGCCAAAACCGAATATAACACTAGCCTCCCGAGGTAGTATTTCGCGAAGTTTCGAGCTCGTGCAAGCCGATGCTCAGATGTGATTTATATTAGGAATATAATAATATTTGTCTGTCCTTCGCGCTATTTATGTGTAATTAGGAACATCGGTGCATGCATCTCTATGTATTTCTTTTTTTGCAGTAAGGCGCTGTGTATGGGATTATTTAGAAGAACACCATTTATTATCTTTATCTTTCTGCACATTTCGTGTATTTGCCTTCAAGTCTATAATGTGAGAACGAAGTCCTTTTTGGCATACCCCGCGACCCGGTGTTTCACACTGGCAAGACGCGAACACAAAAGTACGTTTCCGCAGACTCAAGAGCTGGCGTATTTTCGAGTGTTGTCCTCCCGTGTTGGTCTCAAGCGGCTATGTGAACTTCATACAGTCAAATTTATGGATAAGAAAAAATATATTTAATTACTGACTGAAGATTTTACAACAAAAATAAATGGCCGATCACCTTAAAGATACATCATAAGTAAATGCACCCCAAATTATCTGAAAGATGCTCTGCAAATTTTTTCCGGCGTTTTTATCCTCTATACAGGCATGTGTTTAAATTATTTTTGAGAGCCTTAAACAAAATTCCGATTTTGAAGCTGATTTAAATAGCTGTGTTCCTGGCACACGTTATAACTTTTCAAACATATACAAGTACACAGGGTGCGCGTAGGCGGAACTATGCACGATTACGCACGCAGACCGTAAGAAAGTGATCGAATTAAGTAGCTGCCATGTCGAAATACTACTTCGTTCTGTTTAACCAAAAAAATCATCAATTAGCAAGGGTGACGCTTATTCGCAAATTGAATTGACCGGCATCTTGTCAAGAACAAACCTCGACAGCGAAGCTATGCCAGTTTATCCTCTATAAGAAAATGTTCCCTTGGATACGCGCTATTTTAGGTCAGATTCGATCTGAGTACGGAGGTGCGTATAGATTGGAGTGAACAATTCAGATCACTGCTTTCTGCACGATTCTTCGCCTGCTTCACGGTGCTGAGTGTAAACAATGTTGGTTCGGAAAACAAGCGTTGTGATTGTCGCTCAGTGATTCTATCAAATGCAGACTAAAAGGGCTTGCTCTTAAAACTCATCGTGACATCTTATAATATTGTTGCTTTTAGCTCAGCTGCCTTGTCCTTATATACCTGGTTATCATTTTATTTCGAAGCAGATTTATTACCAAAAACCCGTTAAAGATGCACTAATACAGTTTGGGCAGGTGAGTTATACGGCCAGGGGGACATCATATAGGTGGCTAATCTTTGCGGTAAGTCGGATAATGAACTAAACTTTCTTGATTAACTTTTTAATTAGTAAAAATAATCACATGGTTTCAATTAGAAACATGCTGAGCATAATCGAAAACCACTATATCAGTCAATTTTAGAACGACTTGAAGCTCGTGGGAAACTCGGGGGCGCACCAAAGTTACCACTCGTGCAGCAGGCGCAAAGCTAGCAGTGGCGGAACGCGGATGATTAGATTATCATCGCGTTCCGCCACTGCTAGCTTTGCGCCTGCTGCATGTGTGGTAACTTTGGTACACCTCGCGATGTTATAATCCAGTCAAATAAAATGTCAGAGATCATGACTGAAAGCACAGAGCTTTAAAGTGAGTGTCAAAAAGAACTCTACGTCAAACCGAATGTAACATTATCCTTCTGAGGCGGTATTTTGCGAAGTTTTGAGTTTATGCAAGCAAATGCCCAAATGTGATTTATGTTAGGATTATAAGAATCTTCATCTGTCCTTCTGGTTATTTATGGGTAATTAGGAACATCATTGAACCTCTATACATTTTTTTTTTTTGCATTGAGGCATTGGGCATGAGACATTTTCCAAGAATAACTGCTTATTACCTTGCTTTTTCTGCCCATTTCGTGTATTTGACTTCAGATCTATCATGTGAGCATGAAGTCATTTTTGGCATATTACGCGACCCGGTGTTTCATACTGCCAAACAGCGAAATAAAAAGGAATGTTTCCACAGCCTTCAACAGCTGGCGCATTTTCGAGTGTCGTCCTCCCGTATCGGTCCCAATCTGTTATGTGACATGGTAAAGGAGTACCGCATAGAAGGTGGGACACAAAAGAAGCAAAACACAGGACGAGCGCTAACCTGCAACGAAAAGGTTTATCCCGTCTTCTATTCACTATTCTTTTATTATGTCTGTCAACAATTAATTAGCCCGTCAATCCACTATTTTCAGTTATGTGAACTTCATACAGTCACATTTATTGATGATAATAAAAATATATTTAATTACTGACTGAACGTTTGACAACATAAATGAAGGGTCGATCACCTTGAAGATATACATTATAATTGTAAATGCACCCGCAAATTATCTGAAAGATGCTTTGGAAATCTTTTTCGGCGCTTTTGTCCTCGATAGGCACAAAATGATTTGGGAGAGCCTTAAAGGGTAACTGCAAAGAAATAAAAAGTGTTTTCTAAACAGCCTAATTGGGACAAGCATGTCACAAAACAAATTTTACGCGAAAAAAAACATTTTTTTCTAGCAATATTTACGCCACATGACGTAATTTAGTCGTGGTCGCAGCTTCTCCACATTTTAAAATCTCGCTCTTTCGAAGCGCGCGGAGTGACTGTTATACGTCACTCCGTGACGTATAGCAGCCACTCTGTGACGTATAATACCAACTTTGTGGCGCGCGATTTAAAACGGACGAAATAGCCGCAAACTAAAAATCAGTCTCGCGCAATAAATATTACTGTAAAAAAAATTTTTCGGGCGGAAAAATTGTTTTGTGGCATGCTTGTTTCAATTAGGCTGTTTAAAAATACACTTTTTTTCTTTGCAGTTACCTCTAACTATGTATTCCTGGCACATATATAGCTTGTCGAACAAATAGAAATCTGTTACTGCCTTCTTTATGTCATGAACAGCAATTGTATGTGCCTTTGCGCTGGACAGAAACAAAGTGCACAGTGAATCGCGAAGGAACTATGGTGATTACGCACGCAGACTGTGAGAGCTGCCATGTCGAGAAGAGCATGAAATACTCTTTTGTTCTAGGTACAACCTTGAGTTTTCTCTTCAGCTTATTTTTATCAGAATTTACTAACATTTTCAAGTTTTCGTTTTTTCCATGCACTATATCTAACTTGAACACACTGCCCTATGAGATTTTTTTCTCCCCCGAATTTAATAAAATACTTGATGATCACCCTTTTTAATTCATACCATACGTTTTCTGGCACATGTTTGTATTCGAGCATTGCTTGTTTATTCCCACAGTCGTTGCTATTCTCCTGACTGCTAGTTAGATAAAGCGGTAATTGGAATGTTGCAATGTGTCTTGTTTTTGTTTTGTTTTTCTTTTTTATCTTTTGGATTGGTACGCTAACTCTTTTTCGACAATCATTGCTATTTTTTTTTACTGTTAGTTATGCAAAACGATAGTTATTATTTGCATCGTTTGGATCCGTACCGCATACCTGAAAGGGCCTCATTAAGGCCTGCCGTATATAATAAATAAATAAATAAATAAATAAATAAATGAAATATCAATTAGCAAATGTGATGCTTATTTTGAAATAGAAATCACCAGCATCTTGTCAAGAACAAACCTCAACACTCAAGCTATGCCAGTTAATCCTGTATACGAAAAACGTTCACTTGAGTACGCGCTATATTAGGCCAGATTCGATCTGAGTACGAAGGTGCGTATAAATTATAGTGAACCATTTTGATCACTTCTTTCTGCATGATTCTTCGCCTACATCACGATGCTGAGTATAAAGGCGTTGCTTGGGAAAACACGCATTGTGATTGCCACTCAATGTCTTTTATAAAGGTATATCACTTACCTAGAGTGACTCCAAATGCATGTATTTGTCATAAATGTTTCAACTGCTTTAACTCAGTTGCGTCGTCATCATATACAGGGTGCGGCCATAAGGACTAACAGATTTGGCAGGGCTTTCAAAATTCGAATTCAAAACGTCTATACCTGAAGCTGGGTACGGGAACGTAGTTTCGCGAGAAGTTTTGCCTTGTTCTTCAGAGCTAAAGTCGGAGAAAGTAAAACATTAAAAATAGAGCAAAAACGGCGGTTGTACATTTTATGTGCCCTGTACCAGACGTTCGTCGTCTGCACACGGGTTTGTGAGCTTGCTCCCAGGTGGTCATTGTTCAGGTATTTTGTTAAAAGTACTAATTATCGCGATTATCTTGCTCATCGCCAGCCTCTGTCGTTAGCTTTTGGCATCTTTGCGTCAGCAAGCCACCCGGAAGCGAGATCAGAAACCAGTGTGCAGACGACATGCTTGTATATGACATAGCAAATGCAGGGCCTCCGATGTTGCTTTATTTTTAATACTTCACTTCCTCAAAATTGAGCTCTTAAAACATTGGACATAACCCTTCTGCGAAACTACGTCCGCGTGCCAAATTTAGAATATGTACGTTTGGAATCCAAATTTTGCAAGGCGTGTTAAACTTGTTAGTGGTCCTTACGGCCGCACCTTGTCTATTTGTAAAGCATATTTCGTAAACTGTATTTCATGATATATATGGTGACGAGATTACCATTCCATGATTGTATGCACTGTAACTAATTCCTTAGTTCATGAGCACAACTACGATTCAGCTCTTAATACTGCGGTTCAAAGTTGTATCAATCACGGGTATATTAGGTGACCTATACTAGACTTCGTGACAATCTTTCAATTAAGGTAGAATATATGTAACTGAGGTACACAAACGGATGTTGAGTCGTATAAACACGACGTTTTGTATGTTAATCTAAATATTATTTTACTGTCGCGTAAAAATAAATAACGCAATTTCTTATTTTTGGTACCTGAAAATAAAGGTGGATTGTACGGACGAGAAAAAAACTATATAGTTTCTCGTTTCACGGAGAAATGGTGCCCATTGCCAAAAATCGCAGAAAATGCATTCTCAATTTAGCGGTTCAAACCGGTTTGAACCGGTCTGAACCGTTATTTTGCTCCCCGGAACTGAACCAGAACTGAACCGAAAGCCGTGAACTCGAACCCGAACCAAGCCGATAAAAATTTCGGTTCCACACTCTGCATGGTTGCTGCACTTGGCTCGGCTCGTTGCTGCTTCTTTCTGACGGCAGGCTCGGACGATGTGTCCCTTCCGCTTGCAGAAACCACAGTTCATAGCGTCATGGTCCCCGTTGCAGCGAGAGCATTGCCGTGTCCCCGACTCTCAAGGAGGCTTCGATGTTCCGTCCTGCTTGCTGACGCCTTGGGCATTCGCTGAATGCGATGCAAGTCGGCCGTCGACGGCGCAAGCCACGCCCCCTGGTGTGTTCTGCTTACCGGGTGGCATACTCCGAAGCGATAGCAGTCTCAAACGCCTTTTTGAAGGCCAACGTTAATTTGGCAAGAAGACGACGCTGCACTACTTCGTCCCGACCGCCGCACACCAGACGGTCCCGTAGCATGCCGTGACAACTCAAGGTCTCACCAAAGTCGCAGTGTTCGGAGAAGCGGCTGCAGGACGGCGATAAAGTCCGCGATGGTTTCTTCCGGCTTCTGGCTGCCGGCTGCTCTTATGAAACGCAAAGCGCTGAACACTCGCCGACAGGTGCGGTGTGAAATGGGCGGTGAGCTCTGACACAATGTCCGCGTAGAAGGGAGTCTCTACCGGCGTCACCGACGCACACGACGAGCGTATGATGGCGTAGATTGCCGGTCCACAAACGCTACAGAGGACTGCGCGTTTTGGAAGCTCCTCGACGACGTTGTTCGCGGTGAAGAAAAAGTTGAGTCGCTCCTGGTACAGGAACCAGGCTTCAGCCCTGTCCTGGTCGAACTCTTCAAGATGTCCCAGCCGCCCCATGACGACAACGTTAGGTTCACCCTTCCCCGCCATGTGCTCTCGTCGTCGCCAAGTCGCCACGAAGCTGTTGTTGCTCCCAAAAGTGCGGTTGCGTGCCCCGGAGGTTCAGGTTCCTTTCTCGTCGCTACCCAAAGCCTTTATTCAGGCGGCTGACTTGGCCGTTCAGAAAAGAGGAATTACACAAGAGGTTCAAAGCCAGACGACTCCGGCCGGAAAGTCAGCGGCTTGCGCCTTCTCGTGGGACGGAAACTGCAGGTGGCTCCCGCAAATTTGAGGCAGGCTTTAACAGCCAACATCACTGTTTTACTGAAAAAGTTGCACCAGCAATCTGCAGACAAAATTAGCACTTGCATTGTGGCACAATATTTTATTCTGGACACTGACACAACACTGGAAATAAAAACAAGTGCACGAAACAAGAAAGTATACAAAAGAGAATTCTGTTATCTTGGCACTGAGGTACTTGCCAAACTGTTACATGACTATCATATATATAGTGTCTACAATGGTTCTTAATGTTGCGGAACGAGCCTGAAAAATATGGTGCCTGCACATTAAAAGTTAGAGCTTTCACTGAATGCGCAAGTTACTTGTTGAAAATGTAAGGTCATTTCGCCTCTCTTCTGTGAAAAATTAGATCAACTTGCCAGGGCCAATGGTGGACATGTTT
The DNA here is from genome assembly GCA_037355805.1 of Ixodes ricinus. NCBI lineage: Eukaryota > Metazoa > Arthropoda > Arachnida > Ixodida > Ixodidae > Ixodes > Ixodes ricinus. Next base: position 1,320 of record JAZHYW010059200.1, on the reverse strand, counting down.
GCTGACGACATAGTTAGCAATGGTTGGAAACTGTTACGTCATTTTGTTCTAAGCACAGCAAGTGTGAAGGCGCTTTCATCTGCTCGTGGTGCCTATCAGGAGTTACAAACATCGCTAACTCTGTCATCTGTAAACATGACTGCTATTGACACTGGCCAGTTTGTTGGTCTTATTTGTCATGGGAAGGGAGCTACGCCTTGATATTTCTGGGGGAAAAATTCACATTCGGTGAAACTTTAATTGAGCTTTCTACATGCAGGACCCGACTTTTCTGGCTCATTTCACAGCACTAAAATTTATTGTAGACACCCTATATATCAATTTAAGAATAAAAAAATTTGGAGACAAACCTAGCAAGAGACAGCTCATTTCAATGCCATTTTTTTTTCTTGTGTAATTAAAACGACTATCAAAAATCGAACACCTGGCTGAAAAAGTCCCCGGTCATAAAATATGTGGCAGTAAAATGAGTAGTATATTTTTAAATAAATAATTAAAAAACTTGGCATGGGTTTTCGATTTTCAGAGGATATGGGTGTTCAAGAAAGTAAAAATAATGCCCGCTTAAATTGTAATGTATTCCTTAAACGCATGACACGGGCACATAAAAAATATTTTTAGCAGCATGTAAAGAAAACGCTTCAGTTCTTTTTGGTCGTCTTCGATTTCAGGGTGGTCAGCATCCTTGCACCCAGAATGCCCAGATATGAGTGCTTAAGAGCTACAAGTCTCTAGAAACAAATGTGCGACGATATTTAACATAGTACTGAAGGTCGAGAACCCATGCCAGGCAGAAACAAAGTGTCACACCTTCTATAGAGGGACCTCTGCCTCTTGGGCCTGATTTTGGAAGAGCACACTGCAGCGCTTGGTTGATAGCCCGGGACACACTGCGACGGGATAGACTGCGGGCACGTCTGAAACAAAGGTAGAAAATTAAGACAAATCATAACAGACCATGCCTTTGTAACAAAAAAGAGGCCTACCCTGTACAGCAGGTGCCGGTAACCGGTGATAGACTAGCTGAAGCAGGTACATTACATACCCCTAAACCTAAATCCGAAAACCAGTTACCCAAATGATGTTTTGGTAAATCGAAGCTAAGTTTGGTCATTGCAGCAGCTGGAATATCTTTCCCCAGGCTAGGTCATGATCGGGTACTCAAACTTCACCACGTGGTTCGACCAATAGGCCAAGGAGTAGCACAAGCAACGCAAAAAATAGTCCATCTCCGGGGGGCATTAAGTTTGAGGAGCACTGTAATATTTAAAACTCCTAGATCTGGTTGCTGAATATGCAAAAGGCTCCTAACACGGATGC
>JAZHYW010059199.1:0-122149 GCA_037355805.1 Ixodes ricinus | reverse complement strand
TTTTATCTACTTACGCGTTAATCAGAGTCTTGTAGATTGCGTTTATATTGTTTTGTCGTTCTTTTCAGCATATCACAGTGGCTATGGCACACATACAGTTACATATAGCCTGCTTGAACAGACTGCTTCAAACACGAACCTTGAGATTTTTGGAAACCAGCGTGAATATTGAAGGTGCGTTGATGCTATTTATTATGTTTATATAACCTTCATCTTTTTTATCCTGGTTTATTTGTAATTATTTATTTTGAAAGTACACTACCAAAGGCGCGCCAAGCTGGTTCTGGGCTTTTAAAATGAATGAATGAGTGATTGAAATAATTAATGCATTATTGCGTGAAAACATTCCGAAAGCGGTGTAAATCACGATGGAGAGCACAAAATTATGAAGATTTTTAAATCCCAATTAAAATCATGATTTAAGTCAAACCAGTTTTACATGATGATCTAAATCAAACCTTTTCCAGAAAAAGAGTTCGGAAAATATTTTTTTACTTACCTTTTATTCCTAACATTTAAAGCCACCTGTGTACAATTGTTTGGCATTTAAATAAAAGAATCATTGAGCAAATGATATTTATATTAGGCTGAACACGAGCTAAAAGCAGCGCTCTTCTGAGCAAATCAAACCATTGAGCGTTCTTTCTTGCTTACACTTCGTTCGTCAGTTACGCAACATCCCCATGCAAGCAAATCAGGACATAATATAAGAAGCAACAAAGGCATTTTAAGTAGCTAAAAATCAAGCTGCTTTTGTTATAGTAAGGCTAGGATTACTTAAAGAAAAAGTTGATACTTAAGTTGTACTTTGGGTTACAGTAATTCTTTGTTCCGCATTGTTTTCAGTGATAGCACGGATTGATCAATCAATCTGCGATGTATAAAATACATCAAGTGATAAAAATCAAAAGTTTTCTAGCTACAGTGATTTCAATCTTATAAACTTGATTTACATGACTTTAAGACAAATCATGATTTCTTTTTTTTACTCTGGTATAAACGCGGTGCGTTAGCGGGGAACTAGAGTTATACGAAAATATTGTCCTCCGTAATTAATTCCATCTTTCTAACAAATTAAAAATTTTCAGCAATGCAACGAAGTAATAACAATGCTACTATAGGACCTAGTTTTCCACCTCCAAACAAAGTTTATGAAAGCCCTTGCGTTCGTAACTTAGTAAAACGATAGAACAAAATGGTGTGTTAGGAACGTGATTGTGAAAAGCGACTTTGGTCACTGACAACGCGGGATGCTGACAACTTTCAAACACCTTATTATTGCTACGCAGCCAATGAAATTGCGGCATTGTCTGACAAGGACGCGAACGAACCAATCACAAAGCAGGAAGCTTGAACATGATGACTGAGACACGCCTTGCTTTTCGTAAGCTCTACGTGACAATAACAAGCCGGTTTTGTCGATACCGCCATCAAAAAAGGTGTCTTGCCTTACCCTCGTGTATTTTCAACCAGATTAGTCGAGAGTGTTCTTTAAGATAGTACGTAGCATCGAATATGATTATCTGATAAAGAAAGAGATAGCAAAGGGACCTCGCCGCTGCTACCTCGTGTAGAACTCCCACTTTTATTTCCGCTCTTCGAAGTTTCTCTTGCGTGCTGTTCACGTAGGAGCAGCCGCGTTTCGTTTTTATTAAAACAAAGCGGTTCATGATTGAGACAAAAAAGGTATTTCCCCGTCACACAAGTCCGTCCCAGGAGTATAAAATACACAACAAAAGTGTCAAGACAGAAGAAATATGTGAAGGGTAAACATTCTTTCTTCGAATGCAGACATCCATTCGGGGAATCAGATGCAATAAAAAAAACTCTTCACAACAAAAAGTAAATATAAATTTCGCAGGTTTAAAGAGGGGTGCTTCGGGCACCTTGAGGTTTATTCCAGTTTTATTAACCGCATTGCTCGCGGAAATTTGGGCAGATGTTAATCGGTTCCGCCTGCGAGATGTGTGCGGGCAAGTGTTGAAACACAAAAAGATTGCCGTTGGGATTTTTCATTCGACTCATTCTTTGTTTTCTTTATGGTGAAACTTCCCATCAGAATAAAAGTCATCATTTGCCGTCGTGCAGTGTCACTTTCGTAGAAACTGGCGACGTAAATTCCCTCTTTCGATATACCTGACGCAAGAGAAATTAAATGAAATTACATTTCGCGTGAAATTGAGCAAATCCAATCTAACCTAACTGAAGCTTTCCGCGAAGTATTACTGGTTTTGACTCAATCAACGTTTCCAGCGAGCGCCTTCGTTTACTAGAAAAAACAACAACAAAAGAACTTGCACAACAGGAAAACTTATGGCGTCGCTTCTCACTGACGACTTACAGGCAACAATTTCATTCAAAAGGTTATTGCCTCAACACTAACCTCCAGCCTTCGATTTTGCTCGGACTGCACGCGCCAGATTGAGTATTACAACACGACGCCGAGGCATCACCGAGCCCATTGAACTCGAGTCAAAGGCGGAGCAACAAAGAACGTCTTCACTTGCCAAGCTTAGTTTCATGCTAAATTCGAGCACAGCCGACGCCGACCCGATGGTGCGAATCAAGCTCTACCAAAAGTACCTCGTCACGGCGGTATTCGTTTCTGTGCGTTCGCTACCGCCAAATAAATTAATTTCGCACAAAAAGAAAAATTCAGGACCACGCAAATCTTATAGCATCGGCTGTGACCGATCTTAGTGCGAAACGGAGTATAAGAACGCCTTCGGGATTAAAAACAGCGCAAAAGACGAAGAACCAGAATAGAAGTAACACGGACTGCAGCGCTGTTCTACTGAGTTTATTGATCTCGAAATCTCAATATATACATGCGCTGTCATGAACAAAAACGGGAGAAAAAGAAACTAAGGGAGATATTCAGCCCACGCGATACATCACCAACAAAAAAGGCGCCACGACACAGCCGTACAGAACACGTGTTAAAAAACAAGCAAGTAAAGGAACTAGATAATTCATCTCTTTGCCTGATAGGACAAAGAGATGAATTATGCAGTTCGTCTAGATGTATTCTCTACACGTTGATCAAACAGGACGCTGTCCCAATGACAGGTTAAGAGAGCACGCCTATTCTCTGTTTCATACTTAGCGTGCAACGCTGTCAAAGCTACTGGCGCGAGCGTCGGGTTTGATCTCGTTGATCATTTGCACGCGTTCTCGCGCAAACAAAACCAGAGATGAAGCCACGCGCTCGCGCCGGTAGCTTTGACAGCGTTGCACGCTAAGTATGAAACATAGTATACAGCGTCTCCGCAACCGTGTCTGGTCATCTTGGCATTCATTGCCGGGACTGTGGTTGCCTATCCAACTTCCAACGTTGGGACGTTGTTAAGCATCACAGGGACCAGCTTACTCGTGAAATTCTGGAGGCTATTGAGATAGCGAGTTTGGGCGTTGCATGTGTAAGGAGTCCTTCGGTGGCCCTATCAGGCAAAGAGATGAACTTTCTAGTTCCTTGACGTGCTTGTTTTTTTAAAACGTGCTCTGTACGGCTGTGTCGTGGCGCCTTTTTTGTTGGTGACGTGGGCTGAATTCCTCCTTCCGTTTCTTTTCTTCCTTTTTTGTTCGTGACAACGCATGTATACATTGCGATGTTGCGATCAATAAACTCAGTTCAAAACAGCGCTGCGTCCGTGTTACTTCTTCGTCTTTTGCGCTGTTTTTAATCCCGAGGTATGTCGTACCAACTCGCCCAGGACTCAACTTTAGTATAAGAACGCCTTCTCTTGCTGGCGCTCTTTTTAGACGATCTGGTTAATAAAACTGCAGCTATCACTCCATGCTTCCTTTCTGCGATGCGATGAAGGTTAACTGCGTCGAGTCACGCGAAGCCCTTGTGCTTTCGCAAGTGTCGGCACGCTCCACCAAACAAGATACGAAACACAAAAAGAAAACATACCAAAAAATGTGCAGGCCGAACCGTAGGGGAATCCCCTGGTAATCGGACGGGACAGACCGGACAGTTTATTTAACGCGCTCCCGAGTTTGAAAACGCAAACGGGACGTCAAGTCCATCAAGGAGGTGACCTGAAGGCGCCCTGACAAACAAAACAAAAGAAAACAAAACAAAAACACGGGAATGGAGAGGTTCTTGACCAGACAATAAGAAGAACGCCCGCAGTGAAAAACAGGCCGCAACTCCGAAGTCGTTTTAAGTGACAGCCTCGCAATACCCGACTTCGTTTATTGTGGTTTGGGCTGGACATGACTCGGATGCGCTGTATTTCCCGGAGTGTGTTTTTTTCCCCGTCCTGCTCCGTCCCAATCTCAAGACACCTATCGGCGCCGCGTATTGTATAACCAGCCCGGACGAGAGCCGCCTTGCGGAAACACACACCGGCGACTGCTCGTCGCCGCGCGAGCGGAACTTTAAGTATCAAAATATCATAAGAGGAAGAAGAAAAAAAATCTAAAAATACACCCAGAAGCGAACAGAAAGCGCCACAGTGTCGGCGCCAATCCCGCGGGTGCGGAAAGCCATTTATCTGTGCAGCGACTCGAACAACAACCTTAACGAGGAGAGTTGCTGTTGCACCTTTGGTATTTTTTTTTCTTTAGATGCCAATGTTGGATTTTTCTGGGTACGGGAAGCGACGGGCGCAGTTTCCTTTATTTCGGATGACCACTTAGGCGGGGGTCGTCCCCGTGCGCGGCGCACGGGGTGGTGTGTGTTGTCGATGGACTGTCTCGCCTTGAGCGCGTTGCATGCTATACGCCCATGGGTAGACCGACCAAGCGGCTTCGCCATTCCCGCGGTTATTTCCACGGAACCGAATCTCGGAAGCTCGCTCGCAAGGCATTCGCGGAGAGGTGTCTACGCCGGCCCGTCTTTGTTCCCCACCGGCGGCCGACAGTTTGGAGCCCCTAGGAAGATGGCGACGACGACGCTGACGGAATAACCGCATACGCGTCGACGCGGCGACGAAGCTCCACCGACCTGCAGAAGCGCATCCGGCCCGGCTCGAAACGGGAGCAACTTCAGGAACGCTGCGCCGGTTTTATTTTTTCGCGTGCCGGCGTGCGTTCGCGCTTTTGAGCGCGGTTGCGGCAATTAGGGGAAACACGGAGCGGTCTTGATTCGATCGTCCGCGAGCGTGGGCCGTTCTGGAGCGCGTGTTGCGCGTGCCAGGTCACCGGTGACAGGGACGGGGCAACGGCGGGGAAGACGGCGCCGGACAGAGCGACGCCCAGGCCAGGGAAGTGAGCAAGAAAGCTGTGTGCTGGAAGAAAGAGTGGGTGGGTGGGAGATAAGGAACCGTTTTAAGGAGGAAGTTGTGGCCGTAATGAGCGAAGATTCCTCCGCCTAATGTGGAACGAAGGTCGGACGGCTGTCCGCTGCGCCGCGCAAGTCGAGACGGTGAAGGCGAGCTGACGGGGAAAGCCGCTTTGCTGGGGCCAGACGACGACCTGCGATGAAGGACCGGCGACAGGTAAGTCAACTCGACTGGTTCCTCTTCGACCGACGAATGGGAGTGAGATAGCGTGTGGAGCAGATAGCTGCCGGACTTAGACAATCTGTGAGATTGTACTCTAGCGTCACCGCATACTACACTAGGAAAACAAAGTTGAGCTCGCTTTTCTGCAGAGCGCAGAGACAACCAATCAAGCCGAACGAAGGGACCCCGGAGAGTAACAAAGTTAAAGAATTAATTATAAAATAAACACCCCCAAAAATTGTGATGCGCGCACAAAGACAATGCGCACGACGTTTCATTGGCCCATTGTCCTCGAGCACATCAGATTTTTTTAGATCTAGTCGTATTCAAAGCTTCGTCATTCGATGAGATCCGTCTCTCGTTCGCCGTAATTGGTTGTCTCTTTGTTCTGCAAAAAATCAAACTCACAAGCGTTCTTTTTTTTTTTTTTTTAAAGTGTACGATTGAGCGCGGGCACGTATTATACGATTGCTGCATCACTGGATTCGGGTCCAATCGCCGTGTCGACGCTGTCGTAGTGTGCTAATGTTTTGCGAGGAAAACATAGGAAACGTTTTGTTTACCCCGTGTTGGTGGACTGCCGAGTGGTTGGCAACATACGCTCCGTAAGAAAGACTGCTCTAAAATAAAATACATGAGCGAGACAGACTTCATGGAGCAAGGCCAGTGTCATGTGACCGGTAGGGCGGTACTTTATACGTAGTCACGCCATCATTTATATTTATTTTTCAAGGGCACGGAAGGCTATCTCAAGTAGGAAGGAAACTCTAATTGGATTCGGTTTTTCGGCGTTAAAAGCGGAAGGCGGCAGCTCCGGTCGACAACGACGTTTGCGTTAATTTTCTCAGGGTCCCTCAAACGTTAAAAAATAAAATAAAAAAAAATGCAAAAGCAAAAAAAAAAAAGAAAGAAACCCGGTGTTTTGCAAGTTATTTTTTGTTGGATGAATCACCAGCCGTGCGCACAAGTCTCGCAGAAAGCAGAAAAAAAAACAACGACGAAAACAAAAGTTTTTCTTTAAATTTGATGTCGCGTTATGGTTATATGCCAGTCTAAGTCAGGTCCAAGCGCTTGTGATGAGGGAACTACGCGGAGCGCAAATTCGTCTGCTTCTTTTGCAGGGGTTGTGGTGACGTCAGAACTTCGAGCTCTGATTGGCTCTGATTGGCTCTAATTGAAGAATAGTGGACCTCGAAGCAAGCTGCCCACTATCCTTCAATCAGAGCCAATCAGAGCCAGCGTTATTAGATTACCTCAGTTGTGGAACTCCCGCGGAGGTGGGTACCACCCCTCACTCACTTCTATCCGCCTGGAGTCGTTCGAAGCGCCATCTATCTTTTTGTTTCATAACTGCGCGTTCCAAAGAGCACAGCTGAAGCGCCAAATGGCGATAACAACGCCGCCATTTCTCCCGCAGCGGTCACTCGAGGAACTGCACGTGACGGCTATTTTGACTTCAATCGGCCATTTCGGAGCCAAGACAGATACGGCGGAATGGGTTACAGGGGTGCCACCCCAGCCTCCCCAGCGGACGCGCCACGACATTCCACCAAAGTTAAAATGCGCCTAGGTCGGAACGCGCTACCTGAAATCCCCGCTGAGGCATGGTTGTATAAAAACAATATTAATTGTGCTGCAAAACCTTAAAAACTAAAAATTTAGAAAACATCACGCGCCCCCAATTTGTACTAAACTCCAATAAAAGTTACTCTAAAAAGAGTTTTTTCCCTTGGTTTTTACGTTTCTAGTAACGTTGAAACGAGCGTATCCCGATTCAGTTACTAAAGCAGCCGTCCGGCGGCGCGTCGAGCGACTCCGGGCGAGTCGTGGTGAGTGAGGGGGGGGGTACTGTTCGTGCATGCGGCGTCTATGAACAGTTCCGTAACTGAGTTAACCTAATAACGTTGATCAGAGCTCGACGTGGTTCTGACGTCACCACAACCCCTGCAAAAGAAGCAGACGAACTTGCGTTCCGCATAGAGTAACTGATAGCTCAAGAAACTCAGGGCGTGGCCCTTTTGCAAGCTCCTCATTATCACTTCACATCCAATCAGAGTGCGGCACTTGCCGATAAAAATGCACAAGAGCCAATCACGAAACAATAAGTGTCAACATAACAAGCCACACCCTGCGTTTCTTACCAGTGACTACGGTATATAGCACCAAGAAGAAGATCGTTCGGTCAGTCATATTTTATACATTTATAATTCATTTTGTAATACACGTATGCTTCCAGAAAAACGCAGTCTGAGTTGTGACATTAAGCAATGCAAGCGTGGCGTTTTGCATGGATTAATATCACAACTCAGACTGCGTTTTTCAATCTAAACATATGTTTCGGCATCGTTATTCGCTGAGCTGCCTCCGTATGTTGCGGTGATTGGCTCTCCGAGTGTCGTGCGGAAAAGTAGACGCACGCGCTTCTTTTTTAGAGTGATTGCAGTTCATCAGAGGCTGCGGCATAATAATAATTTTTTTTTAAATCAAACCTAATGCGGGGCCAGCTATTCTCAATCGTTTACGCATTTATTATGTACAAACACATTAGCTCTTAGGGTAAGAGTTATAAGGGTATACAGTTATTTCGCACAATCGTATTTATATTTATTCCTCTTCACAGTAATTACGTATTACCGATGAGAAAATCCACATGCGTGGACTAATACTCGTGCACTGCATGTCAAATTGTTGAAATAGTTTTAGAAACATGCACTATACTTCGTTTCAGCTATCGATGGACTGCAGGCCGACGTTACTGAGCCGACAGAACCAATCATAACAGCTTAGAAAGAGGCGCAACGTCACTGCGCGTATCGCTCCGTCTCGGATCAGTTGATAGGTGGACAGCAGCTCGAATCAGATCCCTCTCTGATTCGTGCTCCTCCGCCACGGCTATGTCCTATGCAACGTGAGGCTAGATGAAGCGGCGCTTATGACGTTGCGCATCTTCGTCCGCCTGATCAATGATTAGAGTGTCCTATCGGCTCAGTAATGATCGGTCCGCGGCTCTGGCACATCGTAGGTGAAACGAAGTATAGTCGTCTCTGTTTAGGGGAGTTTAGATTTCAGTTTATGTTGTATGGGAGTATTCTGCACTGCAATGAGCATTCGCTGACATTGGGTTTAGCTTAATTTGGTATTTTTTTGTGTTTTGCCCTCAGGAATCATGCATCTTCTTGCTGACGCTCTGTCTTGCAACGAACGTCGTTAGCGCTATACGAAATGACCAACTCGAGAGGCTCGATGACTCTGCCGTCACAGACGACCTACACTCGTCCGCTGGAGTCCTGGGAAGGATAGTGGGTGGTAAACCTCCATCGGTGATCATCCGACAAGGAGAATCGGGCGCCTTGACCACGCCGACCTCGACAGCAGTCAAGAGGAGCACCATGCCACTGATGCCACCTCAGAACATGCAAGTCCAGGGTAACCTTCCTCTGCCGGGAGCTTCGAAAAACAGACCCATGACCTCCATGTCTCGACCTCCAACGCGGCGCCCTCCCGGAACTGCAAAGCCAGACTCCAGCAACTGGCATCCAGTCGTGTCGTCTTCTGGGTCAGCTTCCAATGTTGGGAATGGAATGAACGTTAGACCCGGACAGCCGAATTCGAGACCCGTGAATGCCATGGGAGGGTTATGGACGTCATCCGGGGGTGGGAGTGGAAGTGGCAACCCAACTCGTCATGGCTCATCGGCTGGTGTTCCACAGAAGACACCGGATTCATCGAGTGGTTCTCCGCCTGACCAAAAGAGGCCATCTGCAGGCCGGCCGTCACTCAACGGTCAGTTGATTTTCTGCATTGAATAAAGCTAGACTGCTTACACCGTCACATTTAGGACATTTCAGTTTTTAGAAATCTAGAAAAAAATCACCTTTATATTCATCACAACTTGCTCGGCCGCAATTTTCAGCTAAAATGATAAGGTGCTAAAATTATTAAAATTATTTAAGTAATGTGACTTTAAACTGGCTAGGACAATAAGTTGCGTAGCTTCAAGTGGCATATAGTCTGCCCACTTCTATTGTGCAACGACTGTCTTAAATATTGAATACTCAACATCTATAGTGTATTGAAATCCCAGGGACTGGAACGTAACATATGCAGGAAGAAATCGCAAGATAGAAAGCTCTTAGGCATGATGGCACATAACCTCAGATTTTATGCACGTAAGCAAACAGGCCCAATATTTCTATGCCAGATTGGTATAAACTGTTTTCAAGAAAAACAAATGAAAGGTATTATATATTATGTTTATCTTGTAGGTCCTCATCGTCCTACAAACGTAGGAACATCACAACAGAGCCCGGACTACCGTCCGAATTCACCAGACGTCCAGCCCAACTACAGACCGGGTGGCTTCGTTCCAGACAACTCAAGACCCCTTAACATACCCATATCAGAAGAAAATGGTCAAAGCCCGGGGCTTTCAGGAATGGACCAAGGTCGCAGAGGAATTGGAAGCGTCGGGCCCCATTACTCGGGTGCTGGTCCGCCCGGATCGGGACAAGGAACATCAGGGCAGGAGTATCCGGCATCAGAGTTTTCCGGGGCCGGACATGCTCGTCCGGAATTTTCCGGTCACGAATTTCCGGGACTCTCACGTCCTGAACTTTCGGGAGCCGGACAATCCGGTCCAGGGTTCTCGGGTCCAGGAATATCGGCACCAGGACATCCGGACACGGGATTGCCAGGTTCAGAATTCTCGGGTCCAGGAGGAGGGATTGACCGGTCTCAGACAGGATTTCCAGGAATTCTGTCCCAACCGCCACAGAATCCTGTTCTTGATCCCAACTTCCAGTTTGGCGGTGGCGCTGACCTGCCTTTTGGAGCTGGGCTATTCAATCTGGGAGTTATGAATATCCAGAAACAGGTCGCGGCCGCCTCGGCTGGTTCGCTTGGCGGAAACTTCGGTCCCAATCTTGGTGGGTTTGGGCAGAGTTCAACTTTCGGACAAACCTCGAGTTTTAGTTACTCCGATGGTAAGGCGGCAGCTAAGAAACGTTAATCTTTAGGCCGGCTTATAAGGCAAGTACGCCTCCTAATCTCCACAAACACGTTGTTAGTGCGTATAAAATGCAAACGTCGTTATACTTTGTATTCTTGAAATTCCTAGGATACAGATGATCTTACGCCAAAATATGCGTTTGCATTGACTTTAAAATGGACACCGAGGAGCAAGACAAAAAATAAAAGATATAACAACAATTCGTTATAGAATTGTTGGGTTTGTAATATGTTTTTTATGGGCAATTAGGTTTGTTCTTGATCGTGTGTACTTAGGCGTTATGGTCTCTATACGGAGGTATTATCTACATGCAATAGTGAAATAAACATTAAAATACTGAAGTTTGGTTTTTCCATCCGCCTCATTATTAATAAGGTTAGAATACATTTTAACTATTTAACTGTCGAGTCCCAGTTTCTCGAAATACTGGCGCTCTACTGTTCTCGTGTTAAACAGTTTTAGACACAAAAATAAAGCTTCTTTTTAGTACGTATATTTTGCCTTCTTGGTTTTAAAGAGTAGGCACTTGCGCACTCTTGCAAGTCATTTTACATTTTTCCCTAGAGTATTATAAATATTTGTGTAAAATGTTTCATATGTTTCGCCTCAAAATTTTGTCCGGCTTTCCTCACGAAACAAAATCGTGACTTCGGTGACGGTACAACAATCTAAAGCACAAAGACAGAAAAAGGTCATGTTAATCAAATCGAATAACACCGAGACAGGGGACGGAAAACAAGTAGAATAAGATCGCGAATGCTTTCATCACATGCAGCGTCGTCCTGCCATGGACGTACAGTGAACTTATTCCGCTGACCGGACGAAGCCACTACCTTGAAAGAATTCAGACGCGAAATAGCCGCTTCGCTGGAGGCAGCTGCCGCTTCTTTGTTCCTTGTTGAAGCGGTGCATACCCAAGTCAAGAGGGATGCAAGTCGCACTTTATGCTTTCTACAAGCAGCGACACACTTTGTGTCACTGAGAACTCAAGGAACGCAGGGCATGGCTTGGTAGCTTAACGATTCTCGCTTTGGGTATCGTTCTTCGGCGTCCTTATCGGTCAACGCCACGGTCTCATTGGCTGAGGAGCGATGATAGAACTCTCATAACGTATCGTGGCCTGCGCTTTCTAAGCTGTCAGGAACCGTATTGTGATTGTGCTTGGTTTCAGGAAAGAAATCACGGTGTACACACCTTTCCATCGCTCACCAGTCGGGCATAAAGTGCCGAGTCATTGGGCTTTAAACGCATGCTCGGCGTATGACATATCCCGCGGAAGAGAGCCACGGCGTGTGCTCAAAACGCATTCCAGGGTCAAGTAGACCAAGATGTCGGTGCGCAGAAGGCGATTGGTGGGATGGTGTATCATAGCCTCCTCTATACTGACAAAGCCTGGCAGTTCGATGACGGAGCCATAGAGTGCCCGGTCGCAGATTTGGAGCGCGAGGATATGGTAGCACAAAGCATCAAAGAGCCATTTTTCGGGGAACCTGGACGTCAGCGCACTGCTTTTGCAGCGGCGAGGACCCGAAACACACTTGTTCGCTCGGGAGAAGTGTGTTTCGGCGTCTCGACGCAGCGGGGCGCCAGTCACATGGCTCTCCTCTCATCTGCTGTCTGCCGCTCCTCCTTTTCCATTTCGGCGGCCGCTTCTCGTGGCGATCTGCGAAGCTTTGTCAGTGGATAGGAGGCTATGGGTGTATATATGGTCGGTTCCAGCATAGCTTTTTAACACAGGGCACCGTGGCGTAGGGACAAAGCGCGGCGACAAGAGCTAGGGAGGCTGCAAGAGCGTCGAAGCGAGGCATGCTACAATGTACCGTCGGAGTGCACTCCCGTGGAGGCCTGTGACGTGCTCCCTCGCTCTGATTGATTCACGCAGGTCGTTGCTTCGCCCTTTTATCAAGCTACGCGGAAGCAGTGATTAAAAGAACTACCTTCTGCGCGCCGACATCCTTGTCGTCTGGGCTGTGGAACGTGTTCTCCGCATGCCCTGCAGCTTTGTTTTGCGAAATATCAGACGACGCCGTGCCTGCATTCACAGCCATGTGGATCGGTGTTCTTTTCGCCCGAATGATAAGCTCTGAAAACACGGATAGAAGCGAAAAGGAAACTGAAAGGCCTTGTGTTTTCCCACATCGTATGCTTCGTCATGCTAGCTGCCTGCCGTTACTTCTTGAAGACGCTGCAGAGAACCGAGGAAGATTTTTTCCCCCAATACAGTCAAAATTTTGGTGACGCCAAAGGTTCGTTCTTGAGGTTGAAATGACCTTGAGAGACGATTTTAGGGTAAGTGTTCGTTAGCATTTCCCATCTTGATTCAATGCAGATAGCGAACCCCGAGTTCTAGAGTTCACAGCCTCTTTGGTAGCTGGACCATTTGTTTGCTTATATTTTGCAGGTTTCCGATTAGCCGCTAGTTGCTTTCAGTACTCTGCGGGTTTTGGGGAAACGCTTTTATTGCACCAGAAAGCTCCAGACAGCGTTCTCGCGCTAAAAGATGTTGTTGCATCTTAGTGTTCGATGAAAAACATTTCTACCTGAGCTGCCGGCTTTGTTTCGAGTCCCGTGCTTGAAGTTCGTGAGTACAAGAAGCACCCCACATTTTTACGACTTGTTCCTCTGCCGAAAAAGGCTGAGACGGTTAACTGCGTGTGAAAACCAGGACAATGAGTAACCTATACTATATCATAGATGAAGCGACGCACTAAGAATTTCCTATTAACAACTTTTGCAGCGTGCATTTTGTTCCCGATCCTCTGTTTCACATTTCGCCCGCCTGGCCGCGCCAGGTTTTGCTGGACATTCGGATAGGCGCTAGCTCCCCGCTTCTCTTCTTTACGACATGTCCGCTGGGTGGCGTCGCCTCCTCGAGTTGCGATGAAGGAAAATTTTGCTTTAGAAATGTATATGAGACATCTCTAATCTACCCCACAATGGGAGTGCAGTCGACAAAAAGAAAATAAAGAGAATATTTTAGCGGAACAATGGGTCTTCAGTGATGAGCACTAGAGATTCGGGAAGGTCACTCTAAGCTAATTAAGCGGGGAGCAGATGAGTTGACAGATGAGGTATGCGTTTGTTGAACCGGCTAGACGTTGAAAACGTTTGCTGTTTGTGGTGCGATGGGATGATCTGTTTGGTGGTTGAAAGAAACAAACACTCGAGAAACAGCGGATCTTATATACTTATGAATTAACACAGAAGAGAAATACTTCGACGCACTTCAAGCAAAGGTAGAGAACACTGACGTTTTAAGAGATACGCACTTAAGTTGGTTGAATGGGAAGATTTCAGTGAAGCGTGCTGCTCGATTCTGGACTGCTTCAATGCCAGATATTAGATATTTCTGATGAGGAGTTGAAATTGTGATGCATATTTGAGTTTAGAATTGACATGTTTCGTTAGGTAGTTTGCGCAGGTGAGTAGAAGTTGTTTTAGATTGCGTTTTAAATAGCCAAGAGTTCTAGACGCGTCTCCAGTCATGGTGTAAATATGAACGGCCCATGAAAGGTCAGAAGTAAGGTGGATACCCAGATGCTTGTAAGATGAAGATACAGTAATAGGTGTATTGCCTAAGGTGTATTAAAATTGTGAGATGCCGTTTTCGAGTAAAATTAATCGCCTGTCAGTTACTTTTGTTAAGCAGCATTAGCCACTTTTCGCACCCGTTATGCAAAAATAAATGGTCATCCGGTGTGTTAATGTTTACATACAAGATACTGTCGTCAGCATACGAGCTTACATTAGATCACAATAAAATTTGAAGATCATTATTATATATATATATATATATACAGGAAATAGTAGCGGACCAGGACACTGCTCTGGGAGACTCCCGAAGGTACATTAGTAATACCAGACTGAAACAACATACTCCTGAAACCGAAATGATAAACAAATTACGATTACGTGAAATGGTTAACGAATCAAAATTAATGGAAGAAATCTTGGATATAAGACGACAATAAGGTACACAACCGAATGTCATAGAAAACAAAAATATGGCGTCAGTTTGAGGGTTATACCTCATATTAAGCTGACGATCATGTGTAAATTCAATCATTTGCGCCTCACAGGAAGACCTTTTTAAAAACCGTATTGATATTTATGAAAAAAAATTGTTGGACTCAATATTTGACTTAAATGATTTGCTCAAGAAGCTTACACAAAACACTGGCTAGAGCTATGGGAACATAATTTCCTGCAGCAAAACGATATCCACTTTTAAAAATGGGAACGACCTTTCTTATCTTCCAGTCGTCCGTTATGTTACCAGTAGAAAAAAATCGTTGAAAATGTAGTCTACATATTTCTCTGGATGTGCTTAGAAAGCCTCAAGTTAGAGTGTGCTAAACTGCTCGACCAGGGTCACGTGTTTATGGGCGCCATTATATTGCAAAATTTTGCTGTGGGTCTATGGGGCCATGGGTGGTTTTTCGAAGTAACTCCGGTTATAAACAGCCCTGAAGATGGTTGAATGTTTTACGCGCAGAATAAAATACCACTTTCCTTTAGACACCATTTTTGTTCCGATAGGATGAGTATTTTTTAAACGCAAAAAAGGGTATAATCAGCAATTTCTAATGCAGCCATTAAATTGCAAACGCTCTTCATGGTTTGTGTTGAACACCCTCTTACTTGAGAACCTCTAGTGGTGCGTTTTCTATTTTTTTTCGAGAATATTAAAATAATTACTAGGCAAGCAGTTTATAAACATTCAAGTTATCCATAGTGTTTTCACATCCTTGTGAGAATATAGAAATAGTACTCATGAGTTAGTAGTTTACATCACTTACAATAAGAGGAGTTTAAAAGGCCTCGTCTATGAACAGGTGGCGTCTAACCGATATTTTGGCTGCACGTCAAAGGATCCCCAGGGGCTCGAAATTAATCCTCAGTCCTCCCTTGAAGCGTGCCAGATTCCCTTCCTTGGTTTTGCACTCAAAACCCCTTAAATTCGACTTGGACTCCTCCGTGAACACACAATATCTGCGTGTTAAAGATACGTAGACCTCAACATGCTGCAAATGAATGTCGATTCACTGTGATTCACACAGATAATAATAATTCAGAAGAACATTAGCGTTTCTCCCCTGTGCAGCTCGCTCAAACCGGTTCATGTTGCACGACCAGTACTCCCCGCCACAATAAATATAACAATGCATTGATCCGCGATTAATTTTATACTTTACCGTTTCGCCAAGCAAAACCGTCCTTCAGTGTCTTTCTGGGAAAGACATTGATGTTTACGTGACCATTCACTGCAACAGCGCTGTTAGGAATCAACCATTCATTCCATGAATGAACGGGTGATATGGGGTGATTAGATCCGGCGCCCATTGCAACGACCACCATTATTGCTCCACTCAATGACAAGCTCGGGAGACTTATTGACCTCGTCGTTGGATTCAACTGCTATTGGTCCCAAGGAGTCATGAACGCGATTGCGGGATCATTTGACAAAGAGGCTAGCGCACAGGCAGCACGAGAAGTGGAGGACGTGCTAGAAACACAAATATAAAACAACTTTCGTCGCGGCTAGTTGATTCAACCACTTGCTTCAACTTAATATTATATTAAATATTTATGTGGTCTTTACACTTTGAGCCTATTAGGGATTACCCGCCAAAGGATCAGGCGCCTTAACCGCGCCTACCTTTACAGTCGTCAAGAGGAGTATAATGCAACTGTTGCCGCCACAGAACAGAACATAGACGTGTCTTATGTTATGGAAGGACGGTGTATTAACAACGGGGAACTTATGTGTAACAACCAAATATTAGAAAACAACAACAAAAATATTTTTCTTTTTATACTTATTAATGACAAATTTTATCGACCACGAGAACTGCAAGAATCATAATTTATCTCAATCATTTCTACTCCATGTTGAGAACGTTGTCGACTGTGAGGACAAATTTGGCCTAACATAACATGATTAAATCTTAGAAGTTCATACTCTGACGAAAACTGAAAACAGAACAGCATTGCTGCAGAACTGGCAGGGGGAATGGCCTTTTAAGTCAATAGCATGTGAACCGAAACTGAACTGCCCATATATCTGGCAGTGAAACTTCGCCTTCTACATGAATTTATAACGGGAAGCGGCAGTTCGACGATTCCGCTTCCATCACAAATGTCCATGGCAGCTGAAGATCCGGCTTCGAGGTGTGATTTTGTTATTTGTGACGGTTGTGCCGAACCGACTAAATATATCGGTTACTGGGTTAATTTTTAGCAGTGCCGCCTCCGGTTACGGTTCGTGCCAAAAAAATAAATATATATATGTTGAATTCGTTTTAATCACGGCTTACTGTAAAAAAGTGTTGCACTTGAACGGTTTGGGGTTCGGGTAACGGTTAGGGTTTGAGTCCGTGCGTGATGCGCTGACAGCGGAGAACTTGCACCGATGGTTTGCAGCATCTGTTGCGGCCCATCCTTACGGTAGAAGAAAACATAAGGTCCCTCGAATAGAGGGAACTGAATCTGTTTTGTATTTGAGTAAATACACTTAAATCGTCTTCATTTGGCCTTAAAGATTACGAATATCGAGATTATTTTTCAATTTGCTGAGCGGAGGCCGCAGAAAACCATTTACCAAGTACCGCCAAAGCCCCTCCTTCCCGGAGCGCGTGTCACAAAAGGAGTTTTCGGAATCTCCCCTCTCACGCATCTTCCGCGCCTATCGAAGCTATGCACGCGCACTATTGCTCTATTGAGAAATGACAGAAAAAGACGTCACGACTGGTGCCTGGGAGAGAGAATATACCTGGCAAGCTCGTAATTGCACGCGCTGCCCACACGAGTGACACGCGCTTGGCGGCCGAAAGATCCGTTCATGACTAAACGACTGATCGGAGGTTTTTCATCATTTCTCGCGTTTAGTTACATCTTCGGAGAAAACGAACGTGATATTCAGATTCACGGAATAAAAATACTCTAGAATTTACCTCTAACTGTCTTTTTCTTTTTCAAGAACCTCTTCAGTTTCCTTTCAAAGTTGTGCTTTGTCCTTTTCGAAATTGGTAGCAGTTTTCGGGGTGGCAAATGGGCGTTATGGTGCAGATTTTAGGAGCAGCAAAACGAACTAGAAAAGGACATGTTCATTCCATTCAGATGAGCTTCAACACTGTTGTTTGAGCACCTTATAAAAGAAGATGCGAGATATGCAGGGAATTCATATACACATTTGAGGCGCTTATCATTCGGGCAAAGAATGCCTAGTGCACTCATGCCCAGGGCACAGACAAAGAATGTCTGTGCACTCATGAGCGACCTATATGATATTTCGCAGGAGGGATCTATTGTACTGCGCATGTTCAAAACGCGTTCTATAGTCGCACACTCTAAAAAAAGTAAAAAGAAAAACATCCTTGGAAGGTTCTTCGACTCCCCAAGAATTCTTTCAGCTCGTCAGTAATGGTTGCGCTTCAAGAACTATCGCCCCTGGCGCGCTAGAAAGACAACCGGGCAATGAAGAACTCTCTCTCATCAAAATGAGTTTAAAATAATCTCTTAAATGTTTTTCACGAAGAACCACTTTTAGGAGGTAATTAAAATAACGTTTCAGGGTATACATTATGGACAGGCCGAAGAGCCTGTAAATATTCTTTTGCGACCAGCTTCTTTTTTTTAGAGTGTAGCAAAAGTGGCAGCGTGCAGAAGGTGATTGTTTTGAAGGGTCCATACGCTTCATGCAGGTTTTGGTGACCTATAATATATTTCGAACAAGCCCGAAGCGCCATTTTGCCATACTTTTTCACGAAGAACGCCTTTCAGGGTGATGAAAATAACTTTTCAGGGTGCAGAATATGAACAGGCCGAAGAACCTCTAAACATTTTTTTGCGACGAGTTTTTTTATTTTTATTTAGGAGCAAAAGTGACAGCTTGGAGAAGGCGATTGTTTTGAAGGATCCATACGCTTCATGCAACTTTTGGTGACACAGTAGTCTTGGATCTGATGTTTCGGGCAAGTCCGAGGCGTCATTTTGCGATAAGTTGATGTTTCCTGTGATCGACTTCCTGAGATCGACTTCCTGACTCGACGAAGACCGCGGGGCCGTAAGCCGTAACAATTTCCGTCGGTGTTGCTATCGGCGCCGCCGCATATTTTCAGGGACGGCTTCTCCGGAGACCACGACGACGACTCGTTTGCCCCAAGTTTATCGGTTCACAAATTGGCCGCTAGTTGCTTCCGGCCCCAGAACGGGTCCGGGAAACGCTACATATCGCAACACGAAGCTCCAGGCAGCTCGTGCATATAAAAGAAAACAAAATTCAAGGGCGTTCGAGGGTTAGAAGGGGATGGTACACATGAGATCCGCCGCCGGTAAGGTGGAAGTGCCAAAGTAGATGTACGTGAGAGTCGTCCTGAGATTCTTCTTTTGCTCTGCTTGGTTCGGACTTCTTTGCCAGGAAAGGTTGAGACGATTGCGTAGCGAGAGGACAAGGTATTTGGAATAACCTAGGCGATCTCAAAAATGGAACGTTATACTCAGATTAGGCTATAGGAGAAGTGTTTCCTTTGATAGCGACGTCACCCTCGTGTCGAGCCAATAGCGCGCAGAGATTATTGTTTTTTTTATCTGTATATAAAGCAACGGCCATGGAGCTTATTGTTTCAGACGTCAGCTCGCAATTCTAGGACGAGGTCGCTCGGAATTTTTGCTTCTGCTGACTACAGCATCGATGGTGAGTTGAAAGTGACGTTTTTGATACATTTTTATTGACCTAATTTTTGCTTTGGGTGTAGATAGATGGCCAAAATATCTCAATCAAAGTTGTAGTTAGAAATCCCCTCGTGGATAAATGACTACGTAATTCTTTATGGTCTTTTATTGTCTCAATGTTTAGACGTTTTTGCAGTCACGAGTAGATTGATATTGAGTTTGTTTTACGGGACGACTGATTCATGAATAATAATCTCGTGAATACTGAGACGAATTGACTACGAACTACGAAAGCGTAACTGGAAGTTATTTGTTATTCCGAGGGATGAAATCAAAAGAAATGACGCCGTAGAAGCAAGAGAAACGTACTCAAACTACATCATGCATGTTTCTTTTAATTTGAGCCTTTTTTATAAATCGGAAAATATGATTAATTACCAGATTTCGTGCTAAAAATGATGTGTAATTAAGTACAGCCTACCTACTACAACCAAAGTGTTTGTTCTGTTTCATACCTGTCGGGAGAAAACAACAACACGCGCAATGGTTTCTTTAGCCCAATGAACGTAGGAGCCAAGAGGACTGGGTTTTAACATTCATATGTTTCTCGTATATACGTTCCTTTGTGTATATTTTTTATATATACATTATCTGAGACGCACTTGCACTACCGGCTCGACACTAGCGTCATATCAGTCCAACTCCGCTACGTTCAGATAACGGCTCCCTACTCTTGTACAGGACCGTTTATCTTCGGTGTCAGCTTTCCTCATACGCCCAACACCTTGTGCGAAAGCAGGACAGCTCTCTTTCGCTTGTACTCGAACTATATTACTATTTCATTATGGCACCGTGTTAAACCCCATTAGTGACATTCGGGACTCAAATTTTCTGATCGGATAGAGTTTGAACCAGACATTCTTGTTTGTTCCAAGCAGTTGCCATCCGCAGTTTTCGCTGTGCTGCTCTTGGCAGCAGCCGCCATGGCGGATGACGTGGAAGCCACGACAAGCACCACGACGACGCACCACTGCGTTGGCCCCTAGCGCCGATTCGGATGGGGATATTGTGGTGTGGCGCCGCGGCGAGCAACGGCCTCCCAACTGGCCTTCGGGGAGCTTCCGCCGGCCGTACCCGGACATCATCGACCCTGGCTTTGCGCCCGACTACTACAAGAGGTTCAGGGTTCCCCAAGTTCCGAACAGCCAGGCCGGGAAACCCTTCCCGACTTCAAGCTCGTTCCCGTGAACCTTACCGAAATACTTTCCGAAGATACGACTCCCGAGGTAGGTTTCGCGCAGACTTGTACGTGGTTCAACTACTCTACTCAAGTTACTGTAGTTTAACTACTTTGCTGAGTAGTTTAGTAACTTTCAATTACATTTTTATTTTGGTAATTACTAGTTTACTTTATTTACTTTTCTTGAGTAACTTCTACTCAAGTTACAAGTTACTTCGAATTTTAGTGGTTGTTTTTGCCTATCAACAAACATTCTTGCACAAAGGAGATAAGATGTACGAAGATCAGCTGATATTTGCAAAGAGGGGGAAGCATGTGGCGTAGAAGAAAGAAGGGGGGGAGAGAAAATGGTATGGAGAGTCCGAAATCCCCCAAAATTTTCACAAGCCAAGCCCCCCTGCAAGAAGACTGTACGAGGCGCGGGGAGCGAACAGACACGACGCAAGAGAAGCCGAGTAACTGCAGGATTTGCGCCGAAGACTGGCGTTTCCCTGTGTCCCGAAGCTCAAGGAGACTTGACCCATTCGAAGGAAGGGCTGGTCCCCTCTTCTCCCCAACGTAGAAACTCTCGCCCACTACAGGAGGTGCACACACTGCATCCTCACTCAAAGGAGGCAACAAAATGCAGCACCTGCTCTGAAACTCATCTTGTGCTCCCATAGTTTGTGCTGTACTCGAAGAATCGCGTGCTAAAGGTCAACGCAAAGATTACCTGTTTGCGTTGCCTTTCCTCCCAAAACTCAGAATATGCAGATCTTCAAAGATTCATAGATCGTTCGAAAAACCTGTAGCAATTCCCCAACGTTTTTATATAAAAAATAATAAACAAACAGTGTTGGGAAGTACTCTATGTACATGGTACTTAAAGTACTACTGTTTAGAAAAATTGTATTTTACTTGAAGTAAATTCTCTGAACATGTACTTGTATTTTCCGAGGAAGGTAAAACTCACGACTTGAATGTACATTCCCCGAATTTGAAAACAAAAAATTGCGGTATCATCGTGTGAAAACGCGCTCTTTCGAGACGTCATCTGGTCATTCCTCTGAGTGAAGTAATGGCGGCTGTAAGACCGATGGAAATAAGTGCCTTTAAGTTGATTGTGTCAAATAGCTCGCCAGCGTTAGTAAAACAACTACTCTGTGGCGACTTGAGCCTATACAATATTTGCTGCCATTTTTGTAAAAAACAACTGATGCACCTCCGATTACCCCTCGAGCAATGCATACCAGTTAAAAAAACACTGTATAGGAAATGAAAGGGCATCATGAAAGATTGTGTTCAAAGTGCTTGTACTTTACCTTGAAATATATTGTATTTATATACGTTACTTCAAGTACATTGCACCCGGTGTACTTACTACTTTACTTGAAGTACACAACCTCTCATTTACTTTGTACATTTCTTCGAGTACTTTTTAAATGTACTTTACGCAACACTGTAAACAAGCAAACACTGTCTGTAAAATTAAGCTCAGACAGTGCTAAACCTCAAAGTACAAGTGACACATTCGCAATACATCATTGACTAAACAAACAAGAAATTACAAAACAATTAGGCACGCAGCAGAACCAGCTATTAAAGCATTTCTGTGGAAAAAACAAGCCGATTCATATTTGGCTAGCACAATTTCGCTAACGGATCAAAACCTCTGTACTTTCTTTTTTACCATAAAAAACATATAAAAGTAACTTCAAAAGTAATTCGCTAAATTTTTATGGTAATTAGTAATTTAATGAATTACTTTCTTTTTGAGTAATTGCTACTCTACTCAAATTACTTTTGAAGTCAATACTCTGTAACTTAACTTAATTACTTCTTTTGAGTAACTTGTACATGCCTGGTTTCACGTCATTTCCTCTTCTAAAAAAAAATTATCCACAGTTATCTGCTTATGGCCCAGAAAAGAGCTGCCTTGTCACCAAGCTGTGGGCTCTCGCATGGCGTGCGCAATTTCTAGAAATTAGAGCTACTGCACATGTTAGGATTGTACTTCACAGCCTTAAAGAAAAAGATAGGGCAGCACCCAGGAGGTTTTTTATGGAAGGGTCGATTTATAGGAGTCTCACGCACGAACATATACATGCAAATCGATCTGTGTGTTTACGTGTTAAGACGGACGTCATGTTATTTATGAATGCGGTTCGACGATCCCCTTGAAAACGCCCGATTAATTAATCCATCAAACTTGGTATTCAGGTATCATTCCACATAATTGGAAGTTAATTTGTTGACCTGGAGAAAAAAGACACACACTAATACGGTGTATGCATAGCGTACGAATGGGTTGACTGACTTAATAGGCCGCTTTCAAAAATCCCTCCATGCAACACTGCGCGCGTTGCACGCTGGGAATCAGTAAGCCATGGAAAGCGAAGTGGCATGTTTTCGGTTTCGATCACACAGCCGCTGTTTGTACTCCTGCAGCCAAGCACGTGAACTTCCAAGCCTGCATAACTTTTCTTCACGCGCATGCGAACGTGCTTGCACGACAGGGCACCAGTAGGGGCGTTGCAATCCGTCGTTCTACACTTGTCTACCTTTGCCCAAAATTTGGCAAATCGGGAACAACAAAAACAGTGCGAGGTGTTTTTCTCGGTATCTCTCGGCAACGCCTACAGTATTGTACACTTGTATGAAGTCGTAGCAATAAAAACGCAAGCAGCGTGTTCCGTCACGACACGCTGATTATGGCAAAATCTGAAAATGAAACCAAAACTAAGTGGCCAACTGGTGCCCATAATTCATTTCGTGCCACCGTGCCACCAGGGGCGCCTCGATTCGGGAAAAGATCTATTGTACCTATACTTGGTTTCACTTTAAGTTCATACGCGACCGACGCTAGGAGCTGATGGGACCAATCAAATAGCTTCAAAAGCGCAACACCTTGATGTTCGTCTTGTTTCTGTACGTGTTGTATCATCGCTGAACCAATCATGAACAAAAAAGCCCAGTGACTTGCGCTGGAACTGCTTGAGGAGGACAAATCACAAGACAAAAAGCGTCAACATCAAAATGCGTTTCTTGCGCTACCATCGACTAGAAGAATTGAAAAATGGGGTAGAGGTCTCTCATAACATTAACGACAAATTCAAAATAAAAAATGACGGGAAAAAAAAACAACAACACACCGATTAGAGATCTTATGTATAATCCTCGTAATATCTGTCTTTTAAGCATTCTTCAGTATCGAACCATTAAATTGGATTGATTGAGCACGCAGTTTTAAAATAAACGTATATTGGCACAGCCCTCCTGGAAGGGGAAACCTGGATTTGCTGACGAGCGTGGAAGAACGGAGGAGAAAATTGTTACAATCGTATAAGGGACACTGCAATATGAGTGGAAAATGTATAAGGGAATGGTAGAATACTCACAAAATTAATGAGATAGCTTGTTGAAGAGAAGGCGAAGTTTAAGTTCGAATTAAGGAGGGGGTATAAATGTTTCTAATTTAGGTGGCACAGGTGCTGCCCGACGCACATTGTATAACCATTACCTTCCATTCATACATTGTTATCCTCCTAAGTCATATATGAAGCCGAGTCCATTGGTACTATATGTATAAGCCCGAGTCCTTTGGTATTACATATTACTCATTTGTAATACCAAAGGAGTTGGGTTCACATAATACATGACGTTGATTTTACATATACAATTGTTAGATTTTTTCAGGCAACGGGCAACGACGCGTTCAATAATATTAACGTATTAAAGTACATATTCTCACATTCAGTAATACTGTAGGAGCTGATGGTAGAAGTTCAAAGTAGAAGGCGTACTTAAATGAATGACGGCGTAACAGGCGATAAACTTATATTTTTCATAACTGACCTGAACGATTATGGCCTGAGGTTGCAATTATTGGCTACAATTAGGCAATACGGGAGATATGCACAGCTTTCTATAATTGCTTTTACCAAATTATTTAAAGTGGTATTGGGAGATTTTGCAGGATGTTAAAAAGTCTGGTGGGGTTTATCAGCTGATTCGTAAACAGAAAACTAGCATGTGTAAAGTAATTGCTGTACTGTAGCAGAAGAGTAGCATTATTTAATGAACGAAGCAAATGGGACAATATTACTGCTAATATTAACTTTGAGATATACGTTGATCATAGCAGAACGATAATATACATTAAAGATGCGTGATACAATTTCTTGTTAGTACAATACGATACGATGATTTTAATACAACACAATGCGAATTCAATAGAGGTAATCATCTTCGGATAAACTATTTCAGAACGACACATCCGAGACGTCTGAGGCCGGTTCCAGTAAAAATGGGACTCTCGAGGTCCAAGACGTCCCCGGCGTAGTCATCGAACCAATCGTGAGACCACCCCTATTCGTATACCGGTCGATCCGGGATTCTCACCAGATTTCTACCAGAGACTGCGAGAGGCCATGGCACGCAAAACGGAGCCTGAAGGAAGTGTAGAGTTTAACGACACGAAAGCAGAGACGACGTCAGAGTCAACCTCATTGCAGCATAAATCGCAGGTCAGTTTCATGACTCTGAACACATTTATTGGAACCAGAGCATAGCGATTTTGGGTTAGCATAGCTTATTTGCGTATCCGTACATTTGAGTCCGTATTCTGAGTATCCGTATAAAAAGATAAGCATAGCTTATCTTCTTAAAGTGTTTTGGTTTCGTTTTTGTTAGTCGTGGAGCCAAATGAAGAATATTATCTTAGTTAGGGGCTGTTTAGTAAAGAAGCGTGACACTTGAGGTCCGTGAGATTGTCTTGAGCAAGCCAATCTCACAATGGTTTCGGCGCATGCGTGACGCCGCCTTAACTTTTGACTCTTGGCTGCCTTCGCAGAGCTCTAGCAAGGTTGTCGCGCGTGCAGAAAGACTAAAGTTCCCTCGACGCATTTGCGGCAGCGGTGGAGTAGCCAAATTGATTGATGAGATCGGTCGGTTGGATGCTCTTCTTTGAAATAGCCGGTTGTCGTTCAGAAATGGCAAAATAAAAAGTTATGCATGGGTTTTCGTTGATTCCTAGTAGGTGTGGTACTCGCTCATTGTTAGAAAAATGAGGCTTGTACCCCTGTCAGCTGTTCTGTTATTTGGCAGTTGAAAGGGTCCACATATTTCTGTTGGTGCTAGTATCACGAGGAAATAAACGATAAAACATTGATGGCTAATGTATGAAGCTGGAAAGACCTGATGTATCTAAAGAGGTCAGAGTTTGCAGGTTTAACTCAGAATTAAGATTTGATACTTTTGTCTGCTGTATGCCGGTGCTCATTTAAATGACGATATTCATGGAAACCCAGAGAGCGTGGAAACCGACATTTAAAAAGATTCGTAGACTCTTTCAACCCCAAGTTAATGCCAAGTCCTGCCACATGCAGCATACAAATTGATAATGTTTCTTGATCCTGCACTAATTATCAAATACCGATAAAACAAGTTTAAATAAAAATAATGACGCTTTAAATACACTTATTTACGAGAAACAATACGCCAATTTATACGAGAAACATTAGCATCATTCCTGGAAAAAGACAATCATATTTATTGTTCATTTAGTAAAACTTAGTAGGAAAATCCCAGAACTTTTTAAAATAAATATTGTTGAATCATCTTGGACAACGAGACTTCAAATTAGAGCGGCCAGTTGCTCCGAACAGCAAGGTGTGCAGAAAGTTTCGAAAGCATACAATCGATTTATTTCCCAAGCTTTTACTTGTCACTGCAGCAGTTTGGCACCCACATTAAAAGTGGCTGCAGCACAAATAAGCTATAATCCTCCGGATTGCAAGTTCTAATTATTATTATGTGCCAAATTGACACACGCAAGAAGTTGGGAATAAGCAAAGATTATACAAAAAAGTGTCAAAAAAGAGGGTTCTTAACGATAAACAAACTTTCAAAATGCAACTTGCAAAACTGCAAAATGTTTTGATGATTTACAGTAGGTTGTTATATAAAAATTACTCACTGGAAATGAAACTACACGTGCTTCGTTCTTTTCAAGAGCGCAGTGTAGACATTGTCGCCGCACGAGCTTTGAAAATTTAATTTGTCTTGAACGTGCCTGAAAAAGCATTGCGGAAGGGTATGAACTTGGGCGAGTTGGTTGTACTACATTGTAGAGAATAAGAGCTCGAAAACACGAAGGACATGTAGAAGGACGACGTACAACACAAAGCGCGCTGTGGTGTACCTCGTTCCTTGTACTTGTCCTTCGTGTTTTTGGCGCTTTCTTCTTTACATTGAAAAAGCGTACTTTTGAAAGTTTGCAGTCTTGCCCTGCTAGCAATATGAAAATAGTTTAAGAGATCCCCCCGTTATTATCTATAAAATAGTCCAACAAACAAAACAATACATTTTGAGAGCAACATGGGGACAGCCAACCATTCCGTACCATAAAAATAATAAAAATCAGTCAAATGTTTTATTTTTCTACATTTAGAGAGGGGGAAGAAAAAATCAACTCGGATGTTGCGTTACAACAAAAAGCAGAGAGAGCAACATAAATTGACCAATATTTGTAATAATAATAATAATGACCCACAAAAATATAAAGAAGAATCTAGGTGTAATAATGATAATCCCTAGAAAAAACGTGCCCGTACAACTCTTCATACCAATATCAATGAACCGGTGGAAAATAGATAGGTTTAAAATAAAATCTAGAACCAGCGACGAGTTATGAAATCATGTACTGATAAGATAAAGAACAATGTTTCCCCTTAATAAAAACGAACCGAGCAAAAGACGGTCAAAAAGAATTCGAATATACTACAGCGCTAAGAATCTAAGATGCTGCGTACGTCGTTTCTTCTTGCTCGTCTTTGTCAGTTGCACTGTTTCTTTTTAAGATGGTACATCTAGTAACTTACACGTCATTATTAATCGCTTCCCAGAGAACGTATTCCCCGCAAAGGTCCCAAACTGAACGAGTGTGCTGATATCTGTGCCCTTTAGGTTTCCCGAACCTCCAATTGGTACCTGTCAAAATGACTGATAACACATTCAATCGGTGGTTATTTTCAGAGAGTTCGACGGCAAGCCACAGCAACTCCAGCTCCAGGGCCCTCCAGGACAAGTGACGCGTCTCCACTCAACGGACTGTTTGACCTTACTAATTTGTCATCACGGATCTTCGAGCGATTGCCTTCGGGCATTATCGACCCAGGCTTCGCGCCCAACGCATTTGGCAGGTTCTTGCAGGGGCTCCGCAACAATCAGCAGCAGCAGCAGCAAGGACAACAAGTGCCCGCTACCCAGGCCCCGAGGTTATACCCGGACCTCGAAGGAGAAAAGCTCAACCCTGGCGCACCTGCTGCGGGTGGACAGCATGGGCAGGCCGGAACCCAGGTGATGCGACACTCAAGCGGAGTTTATCGAGATAGGAGCCACTAAATTAGTTACGCTTAGAGTAGCGAAACCCTATTCCCGAAATGTCTTGGGGTGCCGCCCTTTTGTTTCGTAGTGCAATGCGGGAGCCACTGGCGATAGTTACGATTCAGAAATGCGACTTTTTAAGTTTTAGATGCGCTATCAAAAGGCTCAGGCAATATCGTTTTGCTCTGTTACGGACTGCTTTAACGTTTCTGAAGGACGCAAAAAAACGCTCCTTGCGATTTAAGATAAACCTTCCGGCCACTGGCAACAAGGATTTTAAACAACAAGAAGGAGGAAGTGGCGTTACTCTGAAGTGTAGCTTCTTATAGTGGCTCTAGTTTAGCTGGGGGTATAGATATTGGCATGGAATGCCTCGCTGATCTGCGTAAAGTGAGGCTCCTATTCAGGGTACTTCATTTAATTCAAATATTTGCATTAAAAAAAGCCGTAAAAGGTGCACTAATGCGGTTTGTGCAAGTGACTTATGCCGCTAGCTTTCCGGCTGCTGCAGAGTGGTAAATTTGGTGCACCCCCACGTTTCCGACGTGCTTCAGGTTGCTCTGAAATTGACCGGTTTAGTCATTCTCGATGACGCCCATCGGTTTTTTTAACTGAAACCATATGTGTATTTTCACTAATTAATCTCTAATTAACAAGTTCTAGCTAGTTATCCGACTTATTCGGAAGATCAGCCACCTGTATAATGTTCCCCTGACCATATAACTCACCTGCACAAACCGCATTACTGTTCCTCTCACGGAGTTCTTGTAATAATTGTGCTCAAATTAAAATCCAACACCCTGTATGGGGGCCGTGTGGAATAATTTATCGGGAAGTGAATGTCAGCGTGTTAAAGTGATACAAAGACGCTTGGTCCGCATAGTCGATGATTGACATTTTCACCGGAGTCTATACTTCCAATACCATTCTCTTCTTAGGGTTTTGAATCTCAACAATTTGTGTGCGTATGAATTGCCGAGATGTAGTGTTTTTACCAAAACTAATCCAAGGTCGTACTGATATACCTGATATTTTGGGCAGCATGAAGTTACATATCCCAGCTAAATTCGCGCGACATTGCGAAACGTTTTATCCTGACAAGAATTTTGAAAATCACTATTACATCGAATTCAGATTTTTTTTTTCTTTTGTAATAGCCACGTTTGGCACAGTTTTTCTTGCATGCCATATTTTACCTTTTGAACAGCGGAAAGTACCTGTAATATGATTTATTATGACTTAGGCTCTCTGATAGGCTATTTATGTGTTTCATGTCTTTGAATGTTATTTTTTAACGTAAAATTGGCTTTTTTCACATAAATGTCAAAAACCTTCAGGGTGTCAACTGGGCACGTCGCAAAATCAATCAATCAATCAATCAATCAATCAATCAATCAATCAATCAATCAATCAATCAATCAATCAATCAATCAATCAATCAATCAATCAATCAATCAATCAATCAATCAATCAATCAATCAATCAATCAATCAATCAATCAATCAATCAATCAAAATCAGACACCCTAGTAGTGATGAAAAGTGGATAAATTTATCCCTTCCCTAAGAGATCCCTCGCCCTTTCTGTTT
This sequence comes from Ixodes ricinus, assembly GCA_037355805.1. Lineage (NCBI taxonomy): Eukaryota > Metazoa > Arthropoda > Arachnida > Ixodida > Ixodidae > Ixodes > Ixodes ricinus. Next base: position 92,821 of record JAZHYW010059199.1, on the reverse strand, counting down.
TTCTGCGAATCTGTCACTCTTTTGTTTCAAGCTCTATTCATAAAGGGGCGTTACCTTTGCCTGGTAGTGTTCCCTTCAGCTAGTTTGCTGCAAAGCAGGCTACGAAACAATAGGCGTGTGTCGTATTCGCACCCGCTGTTGTGCCGTAGAGGATCGCGGCGAATCGCAAGATTCCCGTCAAGACGCCACTAAGCTACAATCGTGGGGACAGAATCAATGATCAGTGAACGTACCAGTCGGAGGCACATTTCAGGCACCAGAGTATTAATACGCATAAGCTAAAGAGCCATTTCAGAAAGAAAAAATAATACACGGCATTTTGGAACGTTTGGAGTAGACATCCACCGAAGCGCGTTCTTCGCATATGTTTATTTGTGCCCGCTTGCAGTCAGCGATTTTCCCCTCAACGTCTTGAAAACCCATTATCAAGAAACAGAAATGGAATCCTCGGTTTTATCTTTCCAGTTGGGAAGTTCACCGGTTCGAATGCATTTTATCTGTTATTTCTGTTTCCTCCTTTCACAAGCATCGTACTGGCGTGCGATCGTTTATCACTACTGCGTGACGCACGTTAAAGAACCCGTGTACAAGTTGCACTGAACTCGTTAAATTGGTCATACACAGGGTAAACCATTGGTGTCATACGGAAGACCGGCTTCGCAGTGTCTCAACATCTAAAGTCTCATTTGCTTTGCTTTGCTTTTCGGCGCAAAGGAGAATCGCTAAAAGAGCCACGAGACTGGAAACTCCAGGTTTCACAAATTCTCTTCGGTGACAGATCAAGAATTAGGTTATAGTAACTCTTGTCTTGAGGGAGTTACTTTAATATAAAATTTTTCCATTTTTGTTTGGAATAGACGATATGCTAAATTCACAGCGCCATCTAGCGGGGCGCCGAAGAACATGCTCCGTCTCACCAGTGGGCTTTGGCTCTGGCAAAGGCCAGGGCGCGAAAGCGTAGTTCGGAAGAATCCTTCGCTCGCACGAGCACCCGTGCAGAGAAGGCGCTTTTGAAAACCAGGTGCCCACAACCGTGCCCTTGCCGGTACTCAAAGCCAAATTTCGAGCAGGAGTGTACGTCCGCCATGTTGGTTGAGTCGAGAAACCAGCGACCGGTGGGGCGACGAGCATATGTCCCCAGGAAGAGCCTAAAACAATACTTACCCTAATCTCGCAGGTGTCGGTGAGGGTCGATGACGGTGAGCAGTAGGCCTCGAGTTTTACCGACAACGAAACGAAATGGACAAACAGCAGAGTAATCCCGACGCAACAAAGATGGCAGCGCACAGAGTGTTGCCAGACGTTCGAACAATTTTTGAAAATGGTCTATTCACGGGAAAATATTAAAATCGTGCCAACAAAATCAGTGTGTTGGAGTCAGAATCTTGGCGTGACCTTTCAAACAAAGTTTTGGGATAAGAAACCTGATCCTCACAGTCGTCTAGTCATGCTATGTTAAAACGGTCCTTGTAAATAAGATACCCAGAAAATCGACAACATTTTGGAGACGAATTGGGTAAATACCTGCATTTTTGTCTCATTATTATGAACCATTCACATGACGGACGCCTGACATGATGAACGCCTGAATAAAAGGCGTGACAAGTTTTTTTGTGTGGTGTTTCTTACAGCGGCCACTTCTGGGTATCATCGACCAGAACGCCTTCGACAAGTTCATGCAGGGACTGCGCAGCATTCAGCCACAACAGCAGGGACAACAAGCAACTCGAGCTGAGGTCGAGGGCACAAACCTCGACGCTCGTACCTTGGCCAACGCGGGACAAAATAGGCAAGGCAGCAGTCAGGTGAGTGGCAATTTCACAACAATGTTTGATGCTGTTAAGTTGAGAGCGAGGAATGTCCTGATCATCCTGGACTGAGCACGAGGAAGACAGATGGAGCATCGGCGCACCAAAAAACAATTGCGCCGAATCACGGCTCATTCGTTCGAGCGTGATTGGTTTAGCCGATGTTGGCCAGCGTTATAAAAACGACGCGCGCCATGACGATGCACTTTTTGAACTGCTTGATTGGCTCCATTGAATCGTATGCGGAGCGAAAGTTCGTCTGCGTCTTGCACAGGGGTTGCTGATGATGTCAGAACGACGCCGAGCTCTTATTGGCTGATTGAAAAATAAAATAGTAGGTTGACCTCGAGGCATCTAGCATTGAGATCTACCCACTATTCTTCCAATCAAAGCCAATCAGAACTCGGCGTCGTTCTGACGTCACAGCAACCCCTACGCAAAAGCAGACGAACTTGTTCTCCACATCGGCTGGGGCCGGAATTAGTGTCAAACGGAGCACAGTACGAACGAAAAAAACGTATCGCGATGTTTCTCGTTTGCTGTCCGACTTGCAGAGACTCCCCGAGGCGGCCAGAGAGATGCTCCAGGGACTCGGACAGCTGGGCAGCGACGTACTCGATCGTCTGAACGTGTACCGGAACGAGAACGCCTTCGCGGAATTCCTGCAAAATATGCACCAACCCTCGGCGTCCCGAGACATTTTCACGAACTTGTTCCGAAGGGAACCGTCGACCTCCTAGACGCGTCCCGCGAGCACAAGACTTGGTCGTTCGGACAGCGGCCAAGGGGGTCAAGCGAAGGTCAAGGCGATCCGCGAGAGGTTTCTCCGTGGGTCAGCCGGGGTCACCGGAGTTGCGCATAAATCTTAAGAGTCCAGCGCTGAAGATTGTGATCGACTAACCAGTTTTCGTCCGTCGAGCTCCGATGCGTCGGAAATCAAGAGAAAAACAACAACAAAAACACTAGCCCTCGAGGAGCGTAAAAAAGGTCAATAAAAAAGACGCACCACGTTTCCAAAGGTGCATTGACACCGTCCTGTGACTCGTGTAAAGATATCAGTTGACCGGTTTCGCGCTTTATGCTCTCCTTCCATGAATGCGCTCAGGAAAGGAGACGAAAAGGTGAACTGGCAAACTCCTCTGCTCTGCACCGTGATACGAAGCAAACTCATTGAGCCAATTGTTGAATGTTTGTCTACCGTGCTTGTTGATGAAATGGAGAGTTGCTTGTTGTTACGGTGAAATCAATTCCCGTGGTCATTTTTGCTTTAGGAAGTAACTCTTTAAAGAAACTAGCGAATAGATATCGACTAGTATGCTTGTAAAAACGAAAATCTATTGAAGTTCAAGCTTACATTTCGCTACCGGAGTGCCGACATCAATTGGGGGAAGGGCTGAATTTAGAATACAAACAAGTCAGCGTATCGGTTGTGGCTGTAGCTGTCCGTCGTTTGGAGGCCAGTTTTGCTGCTGATGCCAGTTCTTCTCAAAGCTGGTATTGAGTGTTTGTGGAGTGTTTGGCCTTAGGCGACGGCACTCTATAGAAGAAAGCCGTCAGGCGACGCGTTGAGTTGCGTCAGTTCTCACAGGAAACGATTAGCACTTCCAATAATGGTTTCTGGAAAGTCGGCGCCATACAGATGTATCTCCAAGGACGCGGTATCTGCATTAAAGCGACAGGTAAGGAAAAAGCTAGATTTAAACCAAACTTAACGTTTTCTTTGTGCCGGTCGGGTTAGAAGGATGCTGAAAGAGTAATGAAATAATCGAAGGAGAGGAAGCATCAAGTGTCGGGTGAAAAACCTTCGCAATGGCTGAAAATACGCACGTTTTGTAAGTGTCTCACACGTCACATGTGCTTGGATCGACATGTTTAGGCACACACGTTGGCCCATGACCGTCTGCATAACCTAGTAGTTTATGTTTGCAGAAACGTACTCGGGAGAAAATGCTTAGAAGAAGCAAGCGCATGCGCATGCCCGCATACGCCACAACATCCATTCGCATGAAACTTCAAGAGTTATATCGTTGCACATCTACACTAATTTGGATGTGCAAGGATGTACAAGAACACTCGTGAACATTTATATGCTACCGTGATAATTTTAACGGATATGCACGCGCGTTGGAATGAGTGCCCATAAGGCGCCCGTACAGACGTGAGAACTGGCGCTCGCTCGCCATCGAGAGTGAGTTTACCAAGAGCTTAAAGGCCAACGTACACTTCGCGCTTTCCACTTTCGCCTGCCTCCTCCTTTCATTTATCCTCTCCGCTTTTTACCTTGCCCCAGCTTGGCTCTCCTCGCGACTTAGGAGGGGTGAGTGCTAAGAGGATTATCTTCCCCGCAGAAAACTAAGGTTGTACGCCCTCCCTCCCCCCCCAAAAAAAAAATTAAATCATTTTTAGGCGATTTAATGATGTCAGGCGACTACCCGATCCAAATCTTGCTGCAGGGCCATTTATATGTTTAAAAATTACACGAGTACACTTTGGACTGCTTACGTGTAGGAAGGCGAAATCCAGTCAAGGACGACGTCTAGGACGACATTTTGGACGACCTCTAGGAAGAGCTTAAAGACGACGTCGAGAAAGACACCTAGAGAGCGACGTCTAGGACGACCTCTAGGACGACCACTAGGACGACGTCAAGAACGACCTCTAGGAGGACCTCTAGGATGACGTCAAGAACGACGTCCAGGACGACTTCTAAGATGCCCTCAAGGACGACGTCGAGAACGACGCCTAGAGGACCATGTCTACGATGACGTCGAGAACGACGCCTAGAGTAGGACACTTGAGCAGGCTGTGGCGTATTTGCGTGGGCGGGCACGTTTGCCTGCGGAAGCCGCCGTAGATGTAGACGCTGCTGCCGATTTTGAGGCCGTAGATATAGACGCGGTCGCCTCACAGTCCATCGCACGAGGCACACGACGAGAAGAGATGAAGTCAGAAGCGCACCTTTTGCACACGGCGCTACGGCGGTGACATCACGCTGATGACGCATGATGACGCTTGATGACATCGTGCGGATGACGCTTGATAACGTATTTTTATGGTCATCTTTCGGGCACAACAACGCCGATGCCGCTTGATGACATCGCGCGGATGACGCTTGATAACGTATTTTTATGGTCATCTTTCGGGCACAACAACGCCGATGCCGCTTGGTTTTCACGTAATGTGAGAAGTGAGGTCGTCCTAGAGGTCTGGGTTGACTTCTAGGACGGTCGCAAGGACGACGCCAAGGTAATGGGACAAGCAGGGTCGCCCACTGAGCGGCGCGTGCCGCGCAATCGCGATTGTATGGTCATTTACCCCAGTTTTTTGCTCAATGGGACATGTAAGGTTTTCCTTTTGCCTTAATAAATCCAAGAACTCAACTGCTCGAAAACGAAATCTGAAACACGAGCACGGAGGCTCATGGCCGGAAATCACGTGGATACACCCAACCGCGTTATTTTTTCCCCGCTTCTCCGGCGTGTGAAGGTGACGACGACCACAACGAATTTGCGTGCACCGCTTGTCGTGCGATCGTTTCACACTTATATCTCTTCCGCTCGATACTCTGTGCTTGAAGATCGATTGGCCGTTGCCACGAACAACAGTCCCGAAGTAGCGGCCCCACGTCCGTCGAAACCTTGGTCCGTCGTGCGCCGCCATCGCGTCGTCAGCCCGCGGTACGTCGCCATATTGAGAATGACGTGTACCTGCACTTCCTGTGACCTGTGCAACGTTTTACAGCGAAGCTGTTATGTACTAGGATCTGGGAAAAAAACGCGCCCATGAATGTTAACAAACAGCTCCTGTTTAAATGGCGCTCCTTCGCTCCGATCGGTCGTGGCAAGTATAAATAAAAGAGAGGGTAACCCTTCGTGAGTCAGCCTTCCTTGGCATTATTAGATAGTGAGGTCCTGTTCCCTTGTTGTCATCTACGGTCACCTACTTATCTCAGCTAAGAGTGCGCTCTGACGAGGCTGAGGGCAGAACGCGCCGATCGAACCTTCTTTTCTTTCGCTTCCGCGAAGCTGATAAAGAGACTTAAGCTCAATCGGACAAAAGACAATTAAAAAACGAAGTCGTGTACTTGCCTTCATGGCAATCATATGTAAATTGCATAGATGTCGTATAGCTGTCGTAAAGGTCTCGTAAAGTTGCCATATGGATAAATGCTTTCCTGGTCCTCCATCTTCACGTGAAGTGGATGGGCTGTACAATTTGTTTTTTTGATGAACATAGTTGCATTTTTTTGAAGGCCACAAAAATAAGGTTTGTACCTTTTTCTATTTTTAATATATAAATATGTGCATTAGATGACCAACGAATTTGAATATATTTGGTTCACATAATTCGAACGCCGCGTAACCATGGAAAAGAGAGTGAGCGCGATTGAAACCGACCAATGCTCGACCGGCCTTTTTCGAGCAAAAGAAAACGAATTTCGAGCCACAAATTATGTTGTGGGTAGGTGGACTCTTATAGGGCACGTTCAAATAAAACAACTTTCCTAGCAAAAATACTCCGTCAGTATATCCTTAAGAAACGCAGGCGTGGCGATTCATGAGCATCTCATTATCGCTCAAGAGCCAATCAGAGTGCGGCATAAGCCGATGAGGGCAGCAAATAACCAATCACGAAGCAAGAAAATCGTTATCATTATAGGCCACGCCCCACATTTCTTAAGCTCTCGGTCACTATACAGTGAGGTATACACTCTAGAAAAAAGTCCGTGCGTCTACTTTCACGCACACCACTCGGAGAGTCAATCAGCGCAACTTACGGAGGCAGCTGAGCGAATGACGCTGCGGAAACTTATGTTTAGACCAAAAAAACGCAGTCTCAGTTGTGACATTAGGCAATGCAAGCGCGACGTTTTGCATTGCTTAATGTCACAACTCAGACTGTTTTTTGGTCTAAACATATGTTTCGGCATTGTCATTCGCTGAGCTGCCTCCGTAAGTTGCGCTGATTGGCTCTTCGAGTGTTGTGAGTGAAAGGAGACACACGGACATTTTTTAGAGTGTAGGTTCATTGACCCGGAGGCTCACGAACTCTGTGTGTTTCTCGGTTACGCGATTTGTGCAACCGCGCTGATTGCGAAGGACGTTCGTCGCCATCTTACGCGAGTAGACTCGAAAGGACGCAATCGAAAACAGGTTTGCGCACTGCAAGTTGCATTGCCCTCTTAATATATTACCGCCGTCTCGCGGGGGTCTTTCCGATTGGGTCCTGTCTATTCCGGCGCCTTGGGTCAGGTGCAGGTATTTTTCTTATTTTTTTGTGAGAAAAATTTCAAATAAAGATGGACAGAGTGCTAGGATTGATAAGTAAAGATAGCGCCCATTGAAAAAAAAAAGAAGTGGTAGTACAATGAAAATAAAATTACTCGGCACCACCTGCTCGACGATGGCATCCTATCGGGGGATCTTGCGTTTGTGCCGCGGGGATTGGTCGTCAGGGCTTCGAAGTGACGTAGGACGCGCTGGGAGGGTCTGCACTATATAAAGCAAACCGGGCCCATCACGCCCAAACTCTTCTTTCTCTCCGATACCGTCACGACACGACAGACATGGCATTCGGCAAAACGGTGAGCCTAGTGATGCGCGTGAATGTTCAACATCGCGGGATAAATTTTTTTCGTACTTACGTGTTATAAAAATTACCGCAAGCCTACGTTTTGTTAAAGCACACATGACGTGTCACATGCTCACGTCATGCCTAGCGTCACATGGATGACTTCATTGTTAGGTCGAAAGGTTTCTTTTGCCTTTTTCTTATCGAATTTTTTTTAGATATTTGTTATTAGCTTTTTTGTGCTTTTCAGGAGTTAAAAAATATTTTCTTTAGAGTATAACAGAATATTTGAAGGTATGCTAATTACGCGCACATTTGGATATGGTAGAATGGAACAATGTTATCAAATAGGAAATCAGTAAGAGAATAAACAACGTGACCAGGTGGTAGATTTGGAGGGACCCGTGAGTCACGCCCGTTTGCTGTGTTAGTAGAATGAAACCTCACATGAATTGCAGTCCTTAAAAGAACTGATTTAGATGAATATCTCCTATACCACCATTAGGGGTTGAGTACTAAGGAGTGAAAGAAATATTATTTTGCTTTCGAATGATTCCTTGACCATTTTCTCAAATCCGATCTTTATGGTGTCTTCTAAACTTTTTCACTTAAACTTTTATTTTGAACGAAACACGGGATAAAAAAGCATGCCACTAGATGTTCGGCTAAGACACAGCAATTGACAGGCGAATCAAATTGTTCCAGAGTATCTTTCTGTGAAAGCTGACTTAGATGCCGTCCTTTTCTTCTCGTTTATTGAATAGATATTCCGAATCCCGTCTCTCATTCAAACTTTTCTTCGAGGAAATAGAAACAAAAAAAAGGAAGTTGTAGAGTTTACACTTTTTTATTTTTGGTATCGACGCTCACCAGAGACCCCCTTTTTTCATACGAAGTTACACCGCAAGTGCCGCTATGATCATTTCACATTCCTACTGCCATCTATGCAGTTATTCGCAATGCAAGGTAAATCAAAATGCGATTGCTACGTTGGCTTGTGGAACACGCGCTGTTTACACCTGCGCGTTGAACTCAACTACGGTTCGGTTTTGTTGCGAACATATTCTGAGATTTATTGAAGATTTACAAATAAAGTCAATCAGTACATCGTGAAGCGAACGGATGAGTTACATCTGATAATCGCGGCACTTTCGAGTTGTAGTTGTCTCGAACACATTAGAGAAAGCCGGAAAACACATATGACCTGGTGAGCCGATTCTACTGTTATGCACAGCGAAGAAAAGATTGTTCCCTATCGTTAGGTAAAAATAGATTTACACACACTACAGAAAACGTAGTTTGTTACAGAACGAACTATATTCTAAATGTTTCACTCTATGACGAACCCCAGCGGACGAAACAAGCCATCTGAACAAATCAATTGTTTTGAATATGTCAGGTGACCACAATCACCGCGCTCCGTTTAATGGTATAGTGACACTCAGATGGTGTGGTTTGATTTAGACGGTTTAGAGCGTCCTACGCCGTCCATGCATTGTCAGGCGAAACGGAGTATAGTTTGCGAGAAAATATACTCGATTGTATTGCTGCATCAGAAGAAACCCAAGCTATTTTTTTTATAATTGAAACCTTCTTTCACGACTGACCAGTCTTTTTTCAAAATCGCGCAGATTTTGTCAAGTTGTCTCCTTATCTTGTATCTTCATATAAATTAAATGGGCACATCAGTGGCGTCACGAGGGTCAGTGGCACCCGGGGAGGTAGCCCGCCGCGACCCCCCCCCGCTCTCGCGTGGCCCGACGTGACCCCCCCCCCCCCCCACTCTTGCGTGGCTTGCCGCGACTCCCCCCCCCCCCCCCCCCCGCTCTCATGGCCCGCCGCGACACCCCCCTGAGCGCTGCACCCGAAACGGTCCGCCCCCCCCCCGCCCCCCCCGCTCTCATGGCCCCGCCGCGACACCCCCCGAGCGCTGCACCCGAAACGGTCCGCCCCCCCCCCCCCCCTTCCTTGTGACGCTACTGGGGCACATGCAGAGCTTTGTGCGTGGGGTGTTGAGAGTTTTGTGTTCGTTATCTCAAGGTTGTTTCCGTAAACGTGACAATTGAAGGGCTGAACCAGGGCTGAGATACGGTTTTCAGTAGCTATTCAAAGTTTCTTGTAATACGATGACACTGGGCAAGCTGTCAAATTGCTTTTGCTACATCAATACGTGCATAAAGTAATGACTTGACAACAACGCCGAACTGCTTGCATCACGTAGCCTGATTTGTTTTAATCGTTGCTGTTCAATCCCGGTTCTCATTGATCATTAAAATTAATTATTTTCCATTCCCTCCTTTGCTTCTAGGTTCTGCTTTTTGGCCCTAGTCCTAGTCGTCACCCTCTGCATCACGTCCACTGAAGCACAGCGCGGAGGCTTCTCACCCGGACGCCCCGGGGGCGGAGGGCTTTCACGGACGTCCCGGAGGCGGAGGCTTTCACGGACGTCCCGGTGGCGGAGGATTCAGGCCTGGAGGCGGCTTCCGACCAGGAGGAGGAGGATTTCGACCTGGGCACGGAGGACATCATGGCTGAAAAAACATCTGTTGACTAGAGTCCCCCTCAAAGATCCGGACTTTTGCGAAGAAGCACCACGTTTAGAAAGGTTTAGCGTGGTTTCTCAAAGTGTACCAATCTCCCTGATGCCAGTATTTTTTGTTTTGTTTTTTGGCACCGATTTGCGTTTTGGCTGCACCTGTGAAATTTGAAAAGTTGAAAGAGTGGGAAATAAATAAATAAATAAAGACATTTGTCGATGTCAGGTTTGATGCTCTTGAGAATACAGCGAGAAAGAGTGCAACCGTACACTGTTGAGTGATGGAAATATTGCGCTGTCTGATATACTGTAATGCGTACCTCGCGTGCCATTTGCCACATAATTCTTGGTGTCTTTTCTTAATCAAACTATCTCTCTCTCTTTCCTCGCTCTCTTTCCGGCGGACGTATGGGACGGTTCCTCAAACCTCGTATCTATATGCGACAAATTTTAGGCGCATCCTTACGGTACTCAATAGCTTAAATCGGGGGAAACAATACATATTAGGATTTCCGTAAATTACAAGCCAGCAAGTGCGAGAAAGCGACGTGCAATTCAGGCAGCAAGAGCTTACCATAGCAAACAATTAGCCGAAATCGCTGCTGCCGTCACGCTGATTTTCGAAGAAATTCTTCAGCATTTCGTGCAGTGGTTATACTGGATGATTTCAAGGAGCGCCCAGGCTCTTTAAATCGACTGCAAAATTCGGTTTCTTAACCTATAGCTCTACGACTTTGTGTAGCGTTGCTCACAGATGGTGAATTTTTTTGGGGTAAAATTTTCAAAGAGCAAACTTACCTGAGGAAAAAGTAAAGAAAGAAAAGGCTTAGCTCCTATGGAAATGCAGCGAAGCCACCGGAACAATAGGGCGCCCTATGGTTTGAAGACCGGTGGCTTCACTGCGCTTCCATAGGAGTTAAGCCTTTTCTTTTTTTTTTACTTTTCCTCAGGTTAGCTCGCTCTTTGCGAATTTTATAGAAAAAATGCACCATCTGGGGGCAACGCTGCACAAAGTGTTAGCGCGATAGGTTAAGAAACCGAATGTTGCGGTCGATTTAAAGAGCCAGGCCGCTACTTGGATCCCCCAGTATATAACAAAGCGAATGCAGCACTTTCAGGACTTTTTGGAGGGTGAATGTTCTCGAAACTCCTCTTCTCCCTGGTGCAAGCAGATCAGGTCACTTAGCGCGTGCATGAAGGACAGCGGCCGCACAGGGTTGTCTGGTTATAGGGAGCGACGACGTGACGTAACACCTAGCAACCGAGGTGCCGTGGGGGACATCGGGGCTAGGGCGTACCTAGGCCGTCAGTGGGGCGCCGCGAGGCAGCGTATACGGGTGGCCCAAGGCGTAAATGGCCCAATGGAGGGTTAATATTTTGTAATGAGCCATCCGCAGACTGTCGCCGCGAAGCGACGCGACCGGCCGTGGGGGCGGGGGTTACACGCGCCCCAGTGATACACCCGCCGTCCCCACTGCGCGGCGCCGAAATCGGAGAAGGGGGACGTCGCCGGCGATCGTCGGTTGCTAGGTGCAACGCCACGGCGTCGCTCTTTATAACCAGCCAATCCAGTGCGAACTCCGTCGATAAGAATCTTATCGCGAAGCATCTGGAAATTAAAGGTCCCAGGATAAAATTCACGCTTACATGTACCGTCAACCATTGTTGTGGAAACGCGCAAGACACGTGTTACGACTCGAGCGGGTGCTGCGCCGCGATTTGCTTCAAGGGCCACTCATTTCAGTGCATGCGCCGCCATTTGTTTCAAGGGCCGCTCGAGACACGGGCCTCTTGCACTGGCGCATTTGACGTTCCTTGGAAGACAAACGCAAGCACATCGAGGGGCTTTATCGACATATGAACCCCGTCGCCATCTCTCAGCGCTCGCAAAAGATGTTTCCTGGCCAGTCTCCACAGCCAGTGGGGCTGTGGCGCTATCCCGTGGCGACGTTGCGAACTTTATATACGTGTGATCCAAACCATTCCAAGATCAGCGCATACACCAAGCGAAGACATCGGTATTACGCCACTTTATTCCTACGTCTCTAGTGCTCCTTTTTTTTCATCGGGTCAGCGACATGGAATGAAAAGCAAAGGATTTGTTTTGTTTGCCAGCCCACGGGGAACACTACTGTGCTGCAGCGTTTTACCATTTCAGTGCCTTCTCTGTCGTTAGGGGAAAAGTCGCTAGCCTCGGGAACGGTTACTGCAACGCTCTTTCACTTTTCTCTCTCTTGTAGTGCGGAGAAAGTGGAAGTACCTTCGATTTTTCTGAAAATTTTGTAGAACTTATGAAGCTAAATATAAAAAAAGCATTTTATCCTTTAAAAATCTTAGATACGCCGGGTATATACGATTTGAATGGTCGCCCCTCCAGAGTCACACAAGGCTCTAAAGCGAGGCGCTCAGAGTATCGACACTATTCTTCATCCTCTGTCTGACCACTACCACCTGGAAGAAAAGGCCTGAGCACTGCGTCATCGTGAGTGGATTCCAGACCCGCCCCAAGCGGCAAACACGCTGAAGTTCGACGAGAGTACGCCACAAAGCAGGAGACGCGTGCGTCTTGGTGTTTCCGCGTGATAGCGTCGCGCTCGTTGCGAGACGCACGCTGCAAGACGTGCTGGCAGCGAAGGTGACGCGAGCTAGGCGGCGATGCGTTTTAGACAGAGGGTAAAAAAAAAAGAAAAAAGAGGGGGGGGGGTGAGAGGCCCGGTTCTTGTCTTTTAGGTGGAGAGGTCTAGCGTTTCTATCACACGTGGAGACATTCTTTCCCACGAAAGCTCAACTGCTCTGAAAGCTTGGCAAGTCAGGCTGAGAACCATTCAGAATAATCTAATCCTGGAGTTTAGAATGTTGAATTCATCATGGTAAGATCGAAAGCATATACGATGGGACGCGCTTCTGCTATTTGGAACTGACCTCAAAGTTACGCCGGACATGAGTTAGAGGGAATTGAAAATCGTGCGCTAATATTTGTGATAATTAAGCGACAGTATGTTGCAATGAAATGAAACAATGATCTGGTTGGACCCTTTTCGAACAAAGAAGAAAGTGCTTACGATTGAAATATTATCACAGTATGCATGCATATTTCACAGTATACAAGTTTATTTTTTTAAAGTTTGACGGATTTGCTTAAAAATGCTGTGAAACCTACACTTATGCGGTTTGTGCAGGTGAGTTATACGGCCAGGGGAACATAGTATATGGGGTCAATTGTAACGATCAGTCAGCTAATTAAGTAAAATTGGTTAATTAACTGTTTAATTAGTCAAAATAGTCATATGGATTTAATTATAAACTTGCTGAGCGTCGTTAAAAACCCCTAAATCAGTAATTCTCAGAAAGACTTTTATCGCGCGAGACGCGGAGTGGTGCGCTAAAGTTACCACTTTCGAAGCAGATACAGAGCTGGGTTCTCATAAGAGATGTAAAAATCGCGCGGGCGCCTTACCGCAACCGCTTGCGTTGTACCTGCTCCACGAGGGGTAAATTTAGTGCACTACTACGCTTCTCATGCGCTCAAGGTGTCTCTGAAAATCTCTGATTTAGTGGTTTTGGGTGACACTGAGCAAGTTTCTAATTGAAACCATATGTCTATTTTCATTAATTAAAAAAGTGAATGAACAAAGTTTACTTAATTAGCCAACTGATCATTATGATTAGCCTCCTGTTCTATGTCCCACTGACCAGGCACGTAGCCAGGATTTTGTTTCGGGGGGGGCGGCCGCCCATGGCAAAATGCTGGATGAGGAGAGGCGGGAGAGGAGGTCCCAGCAAAATGGAAGATTTCGGGGGTGGGGGCCCGGGCCCCATGGCCCTCCCCTGGATGCGTGCCTGCCACTGACCGTGTAACTCACATGTATGAACCGCACAAGTGTAGCTTTCACAACTTTTTAAAAACAAATCTGTAAAGCTAAAAAAGAACACCCTGTATATCGTATTCTGGGCGTACAGGTACGAAAAGATATCTCCACATCCTGCCACAACATCATGCATCTTTAAGGTTGGACCGTCCTCAGAAAAGAGGATGAATATCGTTATCACACAGGATTGTTTTTGTTTTGTTTTTTTCTTGTTCGAACTATTCGTAATCGGATTGTCTTGCTTGAAGTAGTTGTGTATGCTGCCGATGCTGATTGTATTTTCGATATAAAGGAAGCATTGAGATACACAAAAATGTAGAAGCATGACATTTTTTTGATCATTACACTTTCTCACAATAATCTTTATGACATCCTTTGCACTTTCAGATTCTACTAAACAATTTTTGTAAATACTCCTTCCAATGATTTTCTTCAGAGCGCTGCAAGCTTACTAGGTGTATTCGTGAACAGCTTCTTCATGGCTTCGAAACCTCTCCCTGCGTGCGATATTTTACTCTAGTAAACAGAAAATAATCACTCAGAATGAGGTCAAGACTGTAAGCGGGATCAGTCATACGTTTCACCTCTGTGGTCTCCGAACTGAATGGTGATGTTGGCTGTATGGACGGACGCATTGTCATGGTACAAGAGGATCCCCCTCAGTCCAGATCTTGGCCGCTATTCTTTGCCGGAAACGTTTGGGAGGCATACTGTCGTGCGGTAACTTTTGGTAGACACAGTGAGTGGTAACAGTCATTTGTTCTTCAAGAGGAATAGTTGCGACATGACCTCTTCTGCAGAAAGAAGTCGCCACCATTTTCTTTCCGACACTTCGGAAACGCTTCACTTTTGTTGGGGTGGATCCTCATCGGGAAAACACCATAGGCCTACTGTTGACTGACGTTTATTTTACGAATCAAACTGGTAAATCTAAGTCTCATCGCCTGTAACGATGTCAGGAACAGGTGTATTGAGATGCGTTTGTCGAAGCTGACCAGCATTTCTTAGCACCTTTCAACACGGATGCGCCTTTGCTCATTTGTCAAAACGTGAGGCGCCCATCGGAATGAAAAGTTTTGTACTCAAACGTACTCGTGCAGAATGTTTTACACTGCCGGTGATCCAATTTGTAGTGCCGCTTCAATGTATTTATATGTCAGCCGATTGCTTTCGCGCACAATTGTTTCCACAGTGGCGATGTTTTCGACAAGCAATGTAGCTGCCGGGCACTCGCTCCTCTCAGTCTTCCAATGAAGTTCAGTCTCTTCTAAATTCTTGAAACCACCGAAAGATTGTCGCTCGGGAACTAAAAAGGTCTATAAAAGCTCGCTGCACACGCTCAAGGCTTTCGGACTCGTTTAAACAACTTTTCAAATCATTCAAGATCATTGCGCGAAAATGCTCTTTCCAGCTCCATTGCTGATGGTGCTTGAGCGACAAGCAGGCGACAGCGAACGGGTCTTGCCAGAAACTGCGATAAGCAGGCCAAGTTGAAACTTGACCAGGAGAGTCAGAAAGGGGTTGCTCTGAACCGTGTTTCTTGCAAGTCAAACAATGAATCATAAGATAGTCTACTTCAAAACTTTCGTAGTAAGTTGCAGCGATTCATTACATAGTGAACTATGTTTTTACCTGCTTATGTGTATGTGTTTTTGAAGTTTTCACTCACGTACGCCCCCGCATAATGCCTAACCGGGCGTCAAGTAAGCACGCGAATAAAAAAAAAAGAAGAGGATAACCGGGGACCGGCGATCTGGCTTTATCCTGATGCGGACTGTTTTAGTAAACAGGAGGGCGCTAAGAGCTACCCTACCTTTTGCATTGGACCTGTCAGCCAAAGTGGGGGACAAGCTGACAGGTCACAACACATCATACGCAGAAGTGTATGGCACAGTTGGCGTTTCCATGTACGATACTTTGAAGTCTAACTAATTTGGTAGCTTTCGGGTGAGTGGTGACACTCACTGATCTGTTGCGTTTGTCACGAGCCTTCTCGTGCATAGCACGACATTAAAGCTTCCAGACAGGAAAAGTGAAATGATATAGGCTGTCTGGTACGTAATGCTTGTTGTGCTCCTCGAGAGAAGCCGTCAGACACGTACTAGGAACAGCCCTTTAAGATATTATGTCTTTAGATGTGCAGCACTGTAGGAGATGATGCCCCTTCCAGATCGTGGCTCGTACGTCCAACGGATATGATCGATCAGCAGACGGTCTGAGATCCACGTAAAGGAGCTGCCCTTCTGAAGGTGTCACAAAATCACGTGACATGACCCGTGATGGCGTCACGTGACGGTGACCTTATAGAGGGTTACGGTGTCACGTAATGTAACATCATGCGACAGGGTGAACACAGGGGACACCATGATGTTGCGGGACCTAAAATTCTAGGTATTTAGAGCTCCTCTGGGACATACCAAAAAGAGAGGAAGTTTTTTTTTCTCGTGTGTTAGCGTCTGTAGCGTTCTCAGAAACAGAGTACGATCATATATAGCAGCGATTGGCAGCGATCGTTAACTTCAAAGTCCTAAAATAAATTAATTGCAGTATTTATGAGCGATTGTTTCAATTGTTTGGTATACATTAAAGTCGTCCTGGGAGATAAAGAACCTAGATTTTTTATCAATTCCAGAAAAAACTGATATGGGGTGTCACGTGACCAGGGGAGGCGGAGGGGAAGGGAGGCAACTGGAGAGAGGAAGAGGGCACACTGGGGTGGTGACGAGAGGGACTGGGAGGAGGGGAAAGAATGGAGAAATTGAGTTGGTGTGTCACATGACCAAGAAAGGCGGAGAGAAGGGAGGGAAGGGAGCGAGAGGAAGGACAACACCTCCTAGAAATAAGGCCGGAGCGCTCCGAGTGATTACGTCACAATGTCGGAGGAAGGAAGGCCATTGCGCAACTACGTGAGAAAATTTCTGCTATCGACGCATATCGACGTGAAAAAAATGTTTCTTCTCAATCGGCGCGGTGGTGATCGTGCGCGTTTATCCGACATTATTATACGTTTTAAAAGCGCAGTCTTGTACAATTTATTATTATTATTATATATATATAATATAAACGTAATATACAACTGGCTACCAAGGTTCAAAGTACCAAATTTATATTTATGATTACCCCGTAACCGCGGGACTACGCGCAGTCCCGCAGCTTCCCACACCTTTCGAATGAACCGGCTGCGAATTTCCGATGCGACACCTTCCCTCGCACGGGCTCCATTCTGGTAAATTTAAGTTGTGTGTGAGCTGCTGACTGTCTACATAGAAACGCTGAGACAATTCAGAAGGGAAAGGAACCGAAAAAAATCCAGACATCGCCGCAGGAAGCCCACACGAGCAAGAGATGGATCGAAAATGTTAAGCCTCTCGTCCCACACTGCTGCTGCTGCTCTGTGTGTGTGTGTGTGCGTGGTTCTTTTGATCCTCCTACCCGTCGTATTTTTGCCGTCACCGCAGTCTCGGGTAGTTTTTTTTTTTTTGTGTTCGTTTGATACTACGGCATTTACGTGGATTCGCGGAACAAGTCCTGCTACGGTTTGAGTGACGTGTGTGGCAACTAGTCAACGATGATACTGGTCGATGACCTTTCTTTCGACAGAGAGTGACTTCCTGAAGTTGGTGTTCAAATGTTTTTGTGATGCATCTTGTGGGATGTATGGATACGATCGACAGGTGAGAAACAACTTATTTACGGGCTTTCTTGGTCATGTAACACGCAAATAAAATGCTGCGCACTCGATTTTTTTTTTTAAATCTCGTGATAGAGTGGAATTGTGTTCTTCGTCGTTATCCGTTTCCTGTTGCGTCGACATTTGTAAATAGGCGTGGTAATATTCTAGTTTTTACTGGAAGGTAAATAACAAGTTTGTGTGATTATTGAAAGTGCGTTGTTTGCGCTTATGTGTTTATTTATAGTAATGCTATTTTGTTGCCTTTACCGCGTTTATACTGGAATCTTAACTGCATTAAGGTAATAGGATTATTACCTAAGAACAGAATAGGTTATATCTTGTTCTTAGGCAGCTCGAGCCCATAGGGATAAGTAAAATAGTTGACTGTAAATATTAAGTCTAGTACCCCTGCCACGAAAAAGTTAATATATTTTGATTAAATGATACGGGATTTGATCAACTCGCTGTTTTGAGTGATTATATGAGCGTCGGAAGCTGATTTGTCGACCCCATATTGTCATTCGATCGAAATTAGATTAATTTTAATTCAGTGACTGCACGCGATAACATCGCTTACAAGATCGTAAGTGACACTTGTCGAGCCGTGTCCGCGTTGGCTACGTCTACCTGATTTTTAACTGATCTGTATCGCTGTGTCCAATCACTGCGTGTCTCGCCATTTTGGCGAAGTATTTCTGTATAAAATATGCATTCCTACAGCAATAATTGCGTGACCCCATGTTTTTGACTCAAAACAATCATACCTCGTGCCATTTCGTACTGATCATTTAGCGGTGTAATGTTTTGCCCGTGTAATAAAGTGTTTCATAGACCCGTTGCAATGTGCAGCTTTCATTTTAGCTAATAAGGCACGCGTATGTGACGAAAAGCGCGTTACAACGGTTGATCCACGCGCCCCCGACGGCCTTCCTTTGCGACGTCACGAGAAGAGTGCTACGGCCTTATTTCAAGGAGGTGTTAAGAAGGAGGACACCATAGGGGAATGGGCGAGATATGAAAGGGGTAGGGCGTACTAGGTGGAGAGAGAAAGGGAAGGGAAGGAAGGGATGCAGAGAACACACTAGAGGGGGAGGAGGAATGGAGAAAGAAAGGGGAGGGACGAGCAGAGGGAGTTGGAGGGACATCACGTGTCCTGACGCCACGTCCCGCGACATCAGGTTCCGTGACGTCCATTTTTCACGCTAAATTTAGCTTGGAAACTGGATTGGTGTTGAGGTCACAGGACGTGCATTTTCACGCTAAATTTGGCGGGGAGACTGCATTGATGTATTTGTCACGTCATTTTCTCCGCTTGGTGTATATGTCACGTGACTAACGTCACGCCACTAATGTCACGTGACGTCAATTTTTTTGGTAAATTAAGCGGAAAATGCACGGACGGTCGGAAAAAAGTTATGGGATAAGGGGTTCCGTCAGAAAGCATCTCATGCTTTAAAACAGAGTACGATCATGTACAACAGGGTTTCCACAACGATGACCTAGCACTTATGAATTACTTCTCTTATACGAGTCTTTCTTTTCGAGTAATCAAAGTTTAGAGTACGCCTTATATGTAGGGCTCCATGTTTTCGGATAAATCCGAAAAACTCCGAAAAACACCCGCCGGTAAAATTTTGGTCAATTCGGATTTATCCGATAAACTCCGAATATTTAAGTGTCAAAGCCGCCCCCCCCCCCCCCCCCGGCAAAAAGAAAAAAGTACACAGAGCGAATGGTCCTGGGAAAATTCCACCATAATTATCGTTGAAATCTCGGACCGTTGTCAAAAGGGGTCTTGCCGTTTGTCTCTTCAAGGTTGGTTCAGGGCAACAGGTCGTTCGTTGTGCATTCAAGTCACGACAAAAGCCACTCTTTTGGTTTCCAGCTTGGGCCATGCGATTTGTGATGTAGAGAAAGGAAAGGGTATGTTTTAGTAACAGTGAAAGCTATGAACCATAGGGATTGTATAAAATCGGGAAGAGGGGCAGTTCAAACTCTCTATTACATCCTTAACCACTCCACCTCGCGCGGCCGCCTGATAGATTGATGGAATAGGATAGGATGACTACGAGCTTCCTAGCGACTACCTCCGGGAGTTTATTGATTTTAAGGTATGGGCGTTTATCGGAAGCGCCACTTGTGTGTGATTTTTGTCATGGATAAATTAGTATTGCCAATGGCAATGGCACCAACGCCAAATTCAGCTGAAGATATTTCAATTGATACAAGAGCGTTTTATTTTTTATCTGGCATACGTTTACATTCGGTTATTATCTATTTATTTATTTTTAATAGGAAACACAGCGAAATTAAACTCCGAATTTCGGAGAATCGGGAATCAAAAATATATAAACTCCGATAAACTCCCAATCTTTGGCAAAAAATAAACTCCGAAAAACACTCTCCGAATTTCATGAAAAATAAACTCCGAAAACACGGAACTTATATGCTTCGCGTTTCTAATAACCTACAATGATTTTGCATAGCATGTTAAAAATAAGCCTTGTTATAATTAATACACGCAGTGTTTTCATGATATACTGTTTTGCCTTAAAGGCCGACGTACACTTCGCGCTTTCCACTTTTGCCCGCCTCCCTCTTTTAATAAATCCTCTCCACTTTCTAGCTTTCCCTAGCTTGGCTCTCTTCAAAGTTTAGGGAGGGGAGCGCTAAGGGGATTATCTTCCCTGCAGAAAACCGAGGTTGTTCGTCGGCCTGTGCTCTACCAACGCAATGAATTAATGGGGTCAATCAGTGCTTTTAGCGCTTCTGTTACCTCCAACTAATCCAATGTTCCCTCCTCCTAATCCAATCAAGTGCGAGGAACGCGTCGAGAAATTGCGTTTTTGGTCTCTGCGTTTTTTGTTTCTGTTTGTGCTTATAGTAGCTTTTGGTTCCGCTCACAGTTTAGATTAAACAAAGTGTAGAGGCGCTCTGGCCTTCACGTATACGCAAAACCAATAGTTCTCGCCGTCTTAAATTGATCACAAATAGCCCTCGTCAAGCTATGACCTTGGCGGTTGATTTTCGCGCGTGTGAACATCCAGCAGCATATATGCACAGCAATATGTATAACCTGTTCAACAGCGTGCCCTTGGCGCTAGTGCTTATAACAACATTCGTACTTTGTTTTGTCCCCTCTGCCCTTACGCTTCAGAGATTAAATATTTATTAGAAACCAACTGCGCAGATCCACAAACATGTATTGAAAAATGCTTATGTTAAGGCCAGCGTGGTTGACTGCCAGAAATGTGAAGTTGCCATGTGTGACGCCTCTGAGGGACTCGCCTGTATATAAGGCAACGTAAAGCAGTCTAATTTCAAGCGACTTCGAGACCTCGACCTCTCAGGGCACAAAAGACAATGGCTGTCTTCGAAATGGTGCGAGGAAAAGGCCGTTAGCATATTACGCACTACAGGGATGGCCTTTTAAGTTGTCCAACCTTATTTTCAATTGCTTGCCGTAAGCCTCCTTCGTGGCTTCGAGGCAGAGCGCTTGCCTACGTACGTATCTACAATTGGCGGTTTTGAATCCATGCCTAGGTGCCTGAAATGAGACGGAAGTCTATTGCGGAGAAGGCGCCGTATGCATTTAAGATAGTAATCTATAGGGAAATGTCCCATGCATTTGGGCCGCTTAGGATCAGCGGGGCATAGACGAGAACATCGGTGGTCTCAATGGGTTGTCCCGATGGGCCCGTTTCATTGTGGCGACGCCTTAATATGCAGCAAGAAGCAGCAAAACATCGCCTGAAACGTCTGTACCCTCTTGTGCGTTTAGCTTACATTGCAGAGAAAACACTGGAATCACGAATTGAATAAAATAAATTTGACAAGCGCTATAACAACTTCACATCGCCGCGGGGAAAAAAAAAACCGCTTATTTGTTTTTTGTTTTTTTTTGTCACTTTTTTTGTTCTTTTTCTCGGGACCTCCGGTATCCGCGCTGAGGATTTGCCCCGTTCTGCTCCCGTCCTCACCTACCCGAACGTGTACCCGACATATCAGTTGCACGTCGAAAGATCCCCAAGTGGTTGAAATGAATCCTCAGTACTTCACTGGGGCGTTCCAGATGCCATTCGTTAACCTGACACATACACCAACCAACCAACCAACCAACCAACCAACCAACCAACCAACCAACCAACCAACCAACCAACCAACCAACCAACCAACCAACCAACCAACCAACCAACCAACCAGACCAACCAACCAACCAACCAACCAACCAACCAACCAACCAACCAACCAACCAACCAACCAACCAACCAACCAACCAACCAACCAACCAACCAACCAACCAACCAACCAACCAACCAACCAACCAACCAACCAACCAACCAACCAACCAACCAACCAACCAACCAACCAACCAACCAACCAACCAACCAACCAACCAACCAACCAACCAACCAACCAACCAACCAACCAACCAACCAACCAACCAACCAACCAACCAACCAACCAACCAACCAACCAACCAACCAACCAACCAACCAACCAACCAACCAACCAACCAACCAACCAACCAACCAACCAACCAACCAACCAACCAACCAACCAACCAACCAACCAACCAACCAACCAACCAACCAACCAACCAACCAACCAACCAACCAACCAACCAACCAACCAACCAACCAAAACCAACCAACCAACCAACCAACCAACCAACCCAACCAACCAACCAACCAACCAACCAACCAACCAACCAACACAAACAAACAAACAAACAAACAAACAAACAAACAAACAAACAAACAAACAAACAAACAAACAAACAAACAAACAAACAAGCTTTATCTGTTTGTTAATATAGCCAGTTCAAACGCGCAAGTGAAAACGCATTTCCTTTTTTTTACATGAACGAAGGAGCGCGCATTTTTGTATTATCAGTTGGGGAAACAGGAAGGAAAACGGCAGTACAAGCTTACCTGAATGGGTCTCGCACCACTTATGGCACCTTCGCTGAGCTTTTTTCTTTCTGTGTGGTGCTGAAAACCGAAAAAAGAAAACCTTTCGACGTCCGATATTTGCTCTGTTCTACGCCGTAAGACAATCGAAAATGCTAAATTCATGCCACCACCACTAGGGTACGTGTCTCTTATCTCTGGGTGCACGGTTGACGTCAAGACATCTGGCGTCCCGACACACCTTTTTTTTCTTCTTTTTACTTGGAACGGATGAAACGGCATCTCTTGGCTCACGCTCTTAATTAGCCTCCTAGTTTTCACCTGCAATTCGACGGCGTTCGAATTTTTCTTATTTCTTCGTCTTTTCCTCATGATCGCGTTCGCAGCAGAGCAGGAACGCATCTACACGTGTGACAGTTTGAGACACTCAAGTTTGTATTACCCAAAAAAAGTCTTGACAAGTTCCTTTTTCCTGTGCTCCTTGGGAATCGCAGGAGGCATAAATCTACTAACAGCTTAAAAAGACACTACAAGGGGAGATTTTTTTTTAAGAGTATAAATGGGACACGCATTTTTTTTTGTTATTTTTCCACGAGAAGAAAAAAGAAATCGCGCAATAATTCCTCTGTTAGGCGCAATTTAGGTGGAGGTCACGGCCCGCTTTAAGCCCCGCCCACAAATCAGTTGCCCCCTCATTATCACTGGATTGGCTTGGCTGCTTGGCCGAACACGCTAAGAAGCCCGGTGTCGCCCATTCCCGACATCCGGCGCGTCTAGTCTGGCGTCTGAACACACCTGCTAGTTGTGCGAGCGGACGCTCGGCAGCCTCCGGCATCGTCTGCTATTTCACCACCGTCTATCGTCGTCTGCCATGCCCGAAGGACGTGGACATGAAAGCTGCCCGTCGGCGTCCTTTTTCGCCCTCGTCCGTCTGCTATCCCACTCCTGTCTAAAAACTTTTACAACGCCCTCAAGACTCGGCCATGAAAGCGGCGTTCTAGCGTTCCATCATGCGCGGGCGACGGTCCCATACAAGTGTCTGTCAGCGTCTGTAGATGTGCAATAAAAAGCGACCGAGAGGACAAAAAAAGCAACAAAATAAATATGCAGTTATTTCAGCTTTTATGTTCTTATTTATTTTTTTGCATGGCTGCCGCGAGCAAAGCGATAGAGCGCCATGACGCACAATTAAAACGCGACCTAAAACCTTTCGGTTTGGCTGGCCAGTTGCACTACAAAACTTGAGAGCTACTTGCCTTTTGAAGCGAAATGACGGGAACATACCTGGACTAACTCGATACGAGCCGAACGCTCGATTGCCTCCAGCAAAATGGCTCGCAAATTCTTACCTGTGTAGCTATCTCCTCGGTATTGCAACGACTGTCGAAATCACGACGGTTGCACAATTCACGGAGCAGCAGGCCGCTTTTGCGGGAACAAATATCTTTATTCAGCATCAACACGCGCAAAGTAAAAAATCAAGGCTTAGCCTAGTCCACCCACCAAAACAAGCATCCGCACAGCGCTTCAGAAGGCGAGTACCTGCGACAGTTGTCTGCTGAAAACTGTGTCGGTTAATGAGATCTTTCTCTAAACACCTGCGTGAACTCGAAACGACCCGCACTCACAAAAATTGACAAGCTGTACGAGCTAAGCTCGTTCACAATTTTCGCGTAGCTCGTTCACCATTCTGGAGACGCCGGCAGCCATGTTTGCTAACGTTTCGAATCAAAGCGGCTGGACACAACTTCAGAATATCCTGATTATTTGCTTCTAAAACACACACAAAAAATATTCGATTTCAATGCTATTACGGCACGGAGATACAAATTTAAAACCAACCTTTCACACTTCAATAATCTCTCCAGCCAATGAGATATGTAAGCACCTTGTAAGCACGTGGCGAGAGCTTAGCGGGCTGCGACCTCCCCATTCTGCACCTAAATTGCGTCTAGAAGTGTAAAAGTTGGTAAAAAAAAAAAGGAAAATGTTTTTTAGTGGATATATGCATATATATATATATATATATATATATATATATATATATATATATATATATATAATAAAATACGTGTCCCATTAGAAAAAGAGAACTTGTCACTCGGGACTCGAGCAAGTAAGACTGCCGCATTAGCCTATAAGTACGCCGAAAAACAAATTGCGATGCAACAACCTGGGACATAGTAAACCACGCCATGCGCTTCTCAAGGTGTCATTGGCCATACAAATACAGAGCGTTCACGAAAAAAAAACCGTGTTTTTAAGCATATGTAAGAGAAAAAAAGAAGTTTACGCATTGCAGGAAGTTGACACTCCGTGAGAATCTGACGCTAGAGGTTGGGATAGAACGCGAAAGTGGGAGAACATGACGTTACATGGATGAAATGATAATTTCAAAAATAAAAAAATTCTCTTACGAACCGACGCTCACCCGAGCCTGTCAAAACAACTGAAATTGTGGACAAACGCGCGAAAAGCGAAAAACGCTGGTCAGCAAGGAAGATGATATTGTTTTTCTCTCTTGCTGACAAGTTTTTTCAGTGAAATAATGCTACAGGCACCCCCAATGTCATTTCTTCTTTTGACGATATTGGGCATAGGATGGACGCCGGCTCATGGAGAAATTTCGTCTTTCTCCATTGTCTTCTGCTCAAGGTAATGTCAGGTTCAAGAAACTTTCGCGTTCTATCTCCACCGCTAGCGTCACATTCTCACGGAATTTGAGCTCTCTGCGATGCATAGTTTTCTTTTCTGCGACACGAGCTCCTTAAAGCTCTCTCTTCAAAACGTTGTGACGTTGCGCTTTTGGAGCAGTTTATTCGCCATGTTGTGGAACAAAGACGAGGAGAATCACGGGTGGGACAGCTACTGGGAGCGTCCCACCCAACATGACATTTAATCAGGGTGTCGAACAGGCCATTATTTCGGTTCGGTTTGGGTTCGGGTTCAGTAGCATTGTATTTTGTTCCGGTTCCGTTCCGGTTTAGTGTAGCGCAAATAATATCAATCCTGTTACCGGTTTTAATATGCGCGAACCGGTTCGAACCGGTTCCTAACTCGACCTTTGAATATTGACCGAGGACTTCCATCAGCTTTTTTTGAGCACGAGATACTTGCAATAGACCAATCCCAAAACTACTTCCTCTTCAGGCAGATCTAAAAACCCTGCTCAGTGACGTGCGCAAAAGACACAATTAATGTGGCAAGGCTAGCAAGGCTATTACTTGTATAATACTGTTCTTAGGTGCACTATATAAGAGCGATGGGATTTCCATTTTTCTGGAGTCTTTTGCACACGCAGCTGTGCAGTATTTCATACAGTGCCAGAGCTTGTGGCCGATGCCATCTTTAGTGTTCGTGCGTATAGCGCGTGCTTTGCTCGCTTTCCGAAGTGACGAACACGCACGTGCTAGGCTGTGAAGATCGCATGCTTTGCTGTGATTTTGTAAACAGTAAAAAGGTCTCTAGCTGGATTGCTTGCCTTCTATATGTTTTTGTTTATTTGGCTCTGCACACAGGTGTTATTTTAGACATGCTACCTGTTTTCGGCGCCCAGTAAGATTTCGCAGCTATGCCCCAGAGTGGCTGACAGGGGAACGAGAGGAAACAAATGTGCCGTAAAACAGAAACAGGAACGTCGAGTGCGCAGCTGGGGTAGTTTATCGAATCCCGGTGAGCTGTTGTCGTGAATACATCGGCCAGACTGGCTGATGTGTCAATGGCCGGGCATGTGAGCACGCACTGTCGCTTCGGTCAACCTCGGGAGGCCACCTTCCTTTACACTGCGTCCCTTGTTTGTGTGTGCCGAAATTTGGGAGCATCACGATTTTGGGGAGGGGGCTGACAAAACTGCACACGAACTGCTGGAAGCCTACGAGATAGGAAAGGAAGGAGCCCAATGCGTCACAAAACCTCGATATATTTACATAATTTTTTGGCAGTTTGATACTTTAAACCCATGTTACGGATAAAACAAAAATGAAAGCCGTTTACAACTCCCTGTAACGCCGAATTAGAGCGCAGCTCTTGAGGGGGAGGAGGGAAGGTACTGAAGGGGGGGTCATGTGACGTCACTGATGACGTCATCTATGATGATGATGACGATGCGGATGCCGATGACAGTGATGTCACTGATGACGTCATCAGTAATGAGGACGATGACGATGCGGATGCCGATGACGTCACCAGGTTGCATGCAACCTGGATTGCATGCAACAGGTTGCATACAACTTGTTGCATGCCAGTTGCATGCAACAGGTTGCATGCAACCCAGGTTGCATGCCAGTTGCATGCAACAAGTTACATGCAACAGGTTGCATGCAACCTGTTGTATGCAACTCCCGAAGGAACCCGAGGTCCTCCCGAGGTCCTCCCAAAGGAACCCGAGGTCCTCCCGAGGTCCTCCCGAAGAATCCCGAGGTCCTCCCGAGGTCCTCCCGAAGGACCTCGGGTTCCTTCGGGACGACATCGGGTTCTTTCGGGAGGACCTCGGGTCCCTTCGGAAAAATTTACCCATAATGCACCGCGCGGTTACGCCGACGGCGACGGCGACGGCGACGCCGCTCAAGCCGGAAACGGGCGCCTAAGAGCTGCGCTCTAAAAAAGCAGGACGCGGGATGGCCAGAAAAATATGCTTTTCGTGCAAGGCTCGTCAAATTATGAGGCGCTGGAGAAATGCAGCCTTCTGCGTTGAGTCCTTATTTCGAACTCTTTTTGTTCGCCTTCCGCCCATTGAAAAGCATGCGGGAAGGGCCTTTGTCCGTCCCCCTTTCTATGTATCTTCCTCACGTTAGAACGCACCTGGTATCGCTGCGCCGCAGCGTTCTTCCGCAACATAAAGTTCGTCTGCGTTCCTCGCCGTCACCATGGCTGTGTTCCAAATCTAACCCAAATGGATCCGAGTTACTCCGGCGGATTGTGTCACGTGACAACACAGATTGAAGACCGCTGAACGCGGGTAGGTTTGGAACGCCAAGGTACAAAACCCTTGCCCTGGAGTAAGACCGAGTAAGTTTTGGAACACGGCCCATGGCAACGAACGCCGAATGAATGGAAGCACGCACGGTACCGCCGCGTGAAGCCAGCAACAGCTGACGCCGTTTTACGAACGCCGTCGATGATCGAGCACTGGCGGAGGCGGTTGATCTCAACGTTATTAGAACAACTCAGTTCTGGAACTCCGCTCCGGAGGGGGTCCCTTTGCGTGGCGCCTGTCAGAGGGCGCGCGCTCCGCATTACTACTCGCTATCATCATCATTGACGGCGCGGTTCTGGCCTTTCTTACGGATAACAACAGCAGACAACTTTCAAATTGTTTCTGCTGCTGTTGGTAGTCACATTTTTACTTTTTACTGGCGAAAGGGCAAAAACTAACCCAAAACCATGCTGAACCTCGAGAGGAGTCGGGACTCAAAAGCAGCCGCGGAGCAGTAGCAGACGAAAACGCGTGGATTAATGCGCCGGCAGCGCCACACTAGCTGCAAAAAAATCGGACACGGTTTCGGACCCCTCCAATGTACAGCGTTTATGGGAAGTTCCATAACTGAGTTGATCTAGTATCGGTGGTTGATCTGACATACCGCGTTCGGCTTTGGCTAGCAGACGGCGTTCGTAAAATGGCGTCAGCTGTTGCTGGCTTCACGCGGCGGTACCGTGCGTGCTTCCATTCATTCGGCGTTCGTTGCCATGGTGACGGCGAGGAACGCAGACGAACTTTATGTTGCGGAAGAACGCTGCGGCGCAGCGATACCATGTGCGTTCTAAGGCCCTTCCCACATGCTTTTCAATGGGCGGAAGGCGAACAAAAAGAGTTCGAAATAAGGACTTAACGCAGAAGGCTGCATTTCTCCAGCGCCTCATAATTTGATGAGCCTTACACGAAAAGCATGTTTTTTTGGCCATTCCGCGTCCTGTTTTTTTATCCGTAACATAAATCTAAAGTATCAAACTGCCAATTTTTTTTTGTTTTGTTTTGAGCACGCGTTGATGCAGTGACGGTCTGGTGATTTGGTTGTTTTCCTTCGTGTTCTCTTTTCTTTAAACGTTCAGTTCAAGTCCAGCTCTAGTCCTGTCCACTTCTTTCCTGTGCCCGTGTTTGTTTGCGCGCTGCTATCAGTTTTTTACCTATTTTCACTGTAATCCATCTCTTATGAAATACAGAACGGGGTTCTTAAAGTGTTTGAACAAATAAATAAATAAAAAAAACTACACAAAAAACGGGGGTGTGTTGAAATCATTATATTTATTTAGAGTTGTTTTATCCCACAGCGAAAGAGCAATACATATTTGATCAAACCCCACTAGAGCGTTTACATGTTACGACTTTTCATAGAGTTATATATAATTACGGCGCCTTTCTGTTCGCGCGGATTAACATGATGATGTCTATAGTCGACTCGTTCAAGTTGGCTCGAAGCGGTGAAAGCACGAACTTGAGACCTGAGAAGGTTCGCTCTACGCTGACTTGCGTAGCTGGCGCTGCTGGAGCAACCTTGGCTAGCTGATAAAGTTCTGGTCGTTCAAGCTTGTGGCTCTCCCGGTAACAAAGAACGTCTTCGCTTTTGTTGAGGCGCGGCTTTTCGAGAAAATATTCCAGCAGCATGTGGGTGCGCTCTCGGTGCTCCATTGGCTAAATGGCTCATTGACTGCAACTGCGGTCCATCTTGAGGTCATGCATTCGCGGACGCTTAGGCCTCCGTGCCTAGAGGGGCGCAATCCGCTGTGACACTTGGACATTTCGAACCCAAGCGGCCAAGCGGTGCCTTGAAATCGCCGCCGTGGCTGCCGCGCCACCAGGGTCAATCCAAGAAACAAAGTTGAAGCCCTCCAGATGCCTAAGTAGAGGCGGGAACAGAGCGAGCTCGCTGACCACGCTTTCTCTTTGTGTTTCTGCTTTTGATGATGATGCATTTTTTATTACGTATGATATAAAAATGAATTCTAAAAATATCTGACAGTATGTAGGATAAGTCTCGGCAATATAAGAAAGAAATACGCCCGCAACTTTTCCCATTAAGACCAATTATTGACATAATTGGCCCTGAACCGCTTTCGTTGAACCGGTAACCGCCACATCAGATTATGGTTTCATTCCGGTTCGGGTTCAATATAAAGCGTTCAATTTCGGTTTCGGTTTTGTACCGGTTCGGTCAAAAAAAATTACACCATCTTCCCGAGGGGAATTATGGGGTGATGCGGAGCATCGCGGATCGTAATTAATTAATCCCTTCTTGACTGATTTCTTTTGGCCGGCCGGATTTGGGCTGCGGCGGACGCGAGCGGCCGAGAAATGCTAGCACACGACAGCCGCAGAGTTGCGGGGAAAGCCCACTCCACTGGAAAGCCCTGGCGTGGCGCTGCGACCCGCGAGCCCAAAACTATCCTCCTTTCACTCCTCCGGGGGAACGCGCGCTACCGCTGCTTATATTCACACTTGAAGGAGAGGAGACTAGAGGAGGAGATTTGTGCATTTGCGCGCGGTGTGAGTAGAGGCGAACCAACACCTCCCAGAAGACAAGGCCGTAGCGCTCTTCTCGTGACGTCGCGAAGGAAGGCCATCGGGGGCGCGCGGAGAAGCGAAGGCAACGCGCGTGGATCGACCGTCGTAACGCGCTTTTAGTCACATACGCGTGTCTTATTAGCTAAAATGAAAGCTGCACATAGCAACGGGTCTCGAAAATATTTTATTACACGGGCAAAATATTATTACACCGCTAAATAATCGGGATGAAATGGTACGGGGTAGGCGTATAAGAGAAAACATTGAGCCACGCAATAATTGCTGTAGAAATGCATATTTTACACAGAAACACTTCGACAAAATGGCGAGACACGCAGTGACTGGACACAGCAAAACAAATCACAGTTAAAAATCAGGCAGACGTAATCAACGCGGACACGGCTAGACAAGTGCCACTTACGATCATGTAAGCGATGTTATCGCGTGCAGTCACTGAATTCTTGCATCATACCCCGGCCACACGGCAAAAGTAATGTAATTTCGATCGAATTACATTATGGGGTCGACAAATCAGCTTGCGACACTCATATAATCACTCAAGACCTCGATCTGATTAAGTCCCATATCATTTAATGAAAATATATTAACTTTACCGTGTGCCAGAGGTACTAAATTTAGTATTTACAGTCAACTAATTTACTTCTCCCTATGGGCTCGAGCTGCCTTAGAACAAAATATATAATACTAGTATTACCTTAAATACAGTTAAGATTCTAGTATAAAAGCGGTAAAGGCAATAAAATAACATCAGTATAAATAAACATAAGCACAAACAACACACTTCGTATAATCACACAAACTTGTTATTCACCTTTCCAGTGAAAACTAGAATATTACCACGCATATTTAGAAATGTCGACGTAACCGCACACGGATAACGACGAACAAGATGTTATTCTGTCACGAAAAACAAAAACGAAAGAACAACCCGACTGCAGCACTTTACTCGCGTCCCACATGACAAAGAAAGCCCGTAAATAAGTTGTTACTCACCTGTCGATCGTATCCATACGTCCCACAATATCCGTGGGGAAAACATTTGAACACTAACTTAGGTCTCTCTCTGTCGAAAAAGAGGTCTATCGATAATCGACCAGTGTCATCGTTGGCTGGTTGCCACATGTCACTCAAACCGTAGCAGGACTTGGTCCGCGAATCCGCGTAAATGCCGTAGTATCAAGCGAACACAAAAACTACCCGAGACTGCGGTGACGATGAAGAAACCACAGGAAGGATCAAAAGAACCACACACACACACACACACACACATACACACACACACACACACACACACACACACACACACACACACACACACACACACACACACACACACACACACACACACACCACACACACACACACACACACACACACACACACACACACACACACACACACACACACACACACACAACACACACACACACACACACACACACACACACACACACACGCACGCACGCACGCACACGCGCGCACACACACACACACACACACACACACACACACACACACACACACACACGCACACACACACACACACACACGCACACACACACACAGCACACACACACACACACACACACACACACGAGAGCAGCGAGCGGCAGCAGTGTGGGAGGCTTAACCAGCTTAACGTCGTCGACCCATCTCTTGCTCGCGTGCGCTCCTGCAGCGATGACTGGATCTTTTTCGGTTCCCTTCCCTTCTCAAAGTCTCAGGGTTCCTCTTTAGACGGTCAGCAGCTCACACACAACGTAAATTTACCAGAATCGGAGCCCGTACGAGGGAAGAAAACGTCGCAGCGGACCGGTTAATTCGAAAAGTATGGGGATCTGCGGGATTGCACCGATTGCACGTAGTCCCGCGTTTACGGGGATAATCATAAATAAAACGAAATCTTACTTTCAACCTTGATAGCGCGTTGTATATTATGTTTATATTATATATATAATAAATTGTACAATACTGCGCGTTTAAAACATATATTAATATCAGATAAACGCTCCCGAACACCCCGCGCCACTCGACAAGAAACGTTTTTTTTCACGTCGATGCGGTCGGTGCTCCAAAATGTTTCTCACGTAGTTGCGCTATGGACTTCCTTCCTCCGCCATTGTGACGTAACCACTGGAGCGCTCTGGCCTTCTCTTCTAGGAGGTGTTGGGCGAACGCACGCGAAGTGCACGCAGCTGGTAGAGAGAGAGAGAGCGGAGAGAGTAACGCGCAGCTGTTGGAGAGAGGGAACGAGGAGAGTTGCGCATGCGTAGTGTGGGTGCGGACTACAACGCCGACGCCACGGGACATAGACCCGAGCAAGAGATGCTCCGCATCTAAAATAACGGTTTTGATCCGGTTTTCGGTTCGGGTTCAGGTTCGGTTCGACACCCTGCATTTAATGCGAATTAAACGTCGCCGGATGTCCCAAGTGATTTTACGTTATAAAGTATAATAGTTTGCCTTAATGAAAATAAAATCCGAAGAATTTTAGGCGGAGGCGGGGTTCGAACCCAACACCCTTCGAGCCAGAGACGCCACCGACTAGGCCACGCAGACATGCTTGCGCGGCTTCTGAACGAGCGGAGGTTTATAGTTAGCTATCGCGTTCCACTCTTAAAGGCAAAGCTTCAGCGTCGTCCTGTAATTTTTTTGTTTGTGTTCCTGTGTATTTTGTTACCTTCAACTATTATGAAGAAGCGCAAGGAATGCGTCGTGACGTTCCGTATTTCGCCTGCACGTTTTTGTTTGTGTTGATAGTAGCCTTTAGTTTGCTCTTAGTTTAGATAAATCAAAGTATAGACGCGCACCTGCCTTCGTACGATCGATAGTTCTTGCCATCTATAATTAGTTACAAATATCCCTCGTCGAGCTACGACGTTGGCGGTTGATATTCCCACTCATAAGCACCCTGCAGCATGTACTATTTATAGCAATACGTATAACCAGTTTTAGAACGTGCCCTTGGAGGTAATGGTATGACGAAATTTGTGTGTATTTTTTGTCTTTTCTGTCAAAAACTTCCTTAATAATAATAAGGAACCAACTGCGTATACATACCCCTACATACTACGCAGTTGTTATGTTGTGGCCGGTGTTGTCTGCTGCCAAGAATTTGAAGCTGCTGCGTGCGACGTCTCCTAGTAGCCCCAATGTATATAAGACAACGTAAAGCACTCAAATTCAAAGCGCCTTTGCGACCTGGACCTCTCACGACACGATGACCATGGCTGTCTTCAAACAAAATGGAGAGCGTAAGAAGCTGTCAGTGTGTAATGCATACCAGGAATGCCTTTTTAATTTGACCAACAATAGAGTCAATTTCTCGATGTAAATCCGGGCTCGCTGGCCCCGAAGCAATGCGCTGATTTACGGGTATCTAGTTGGCGGGTTCGGATACAGGCCAAGGTGCCCGCGATTCGACGGAGACTCACTCCGGAGAAGGCGCCGTCTAACCGACGGGTGCTCGTCATGAAATTCCCAGGTGGTAGAAAATAATTCTCAGACCTTCGCTGAGACGTTCCAGATGGCCTTGGTTGGCTTGGCGCGTAAAAGCTCAAAATTTACTTATATGCTCGATGTTACGGCGAGTTTAAACACACGAGTCAGCTCGTGTAAACCGGTCACCTCATTGTGCGTTGCCTCGAACGCGCTTTTAGAAATAAACGAAGGAACGGTTCTTTTACATCGGTAGCTCTTATGATCTCTTCCCACCACTGGAAACGACGTCCGTCGCTGATTGTTGTAGCCGTTGTTGATGTTGTAGTCGGTGTAGTGGGGCGCAGGGTGTCCGTCCTCGATGTTGCCAAATCCTCGAAAGAGATCTCTCTTCTCCCACGGGAATCTAACCTGCGTCCGCTGCTTGCGAAGCGGAGACGTTATCACAGAGTTACGCCACAGCGTTAACAACCCGCTTTAAACTTGGAATTTTTGTAGTACCATAGCCTCCACTATACTCACAACGCCTGGCAGTTCGACGACGGAGCCATAGAGTGCCAGGTCGCAGATTCGGAGCGTGAGGATCTGGTAGCACAGAGCATCAAAGAGCCATCTCTCGGGGAACCTGGACGCCGTCGCACAGCTTTCGCAGCGGCGAGGGCTCGAAACACACTTTCGGGTCCTCGCTTCTCGCGGCAGCGTCTCGGCGCAGTGGTGAAATGCTGCGTTTCGGCGTCTCGCCGCAGCGGCGCGCCAGTCACGTGGCTCTCCTCTCATCCGTTGTTTGCCGCTCCACCTTTTCCATTTCGGCGGCCACTTCTCGTGGCGATCTGCCAGGCTTTGTCAGTATAAAGGAGCCTATGGTAATACCCGAAGCCCACTCTACGCGCTCCCTGGAAAAAAAAAGGCCCATAACAAGATGTCAATGTAGCACTGTCAATGCCACAAGTTCTTGCCGGGAGACGCGCTTTCAAGTGCTTCGAAACTAAAAAGAAACAAAAGTGTTTGGAACAAAATGATCACACGTATATTTTGCTCCGAACGCTTTTGTTCACGCACTCCACGGTGCGTTAACGCGGCGGTGATGCCCAACGACTTCGCCGTGACGTGTCGCTGCTATCGCTGTGACTTAAATGGTAAGACAAATTGGCTAGGTGGCGTAAGCTACCGCCCGATCCAAAGTTCTCAGCCGTATTCATCCATCCATCTATCCATCCTGTATAGTGAGAGTGAGCGCAGAACTGCTCATTTTTGTTTTTGTATTACCAGTTCGGGGAACGGAAAAGAGAACTCGTTGCATCCCCATCAATAAATATATATAGTCAATGACAACTTATGAAATGCAGCGTGGGAATTATTTTCACGCCTCGTGCTTCGTGATTGGGTCGGAGACATTCTTATCGGACAATGCCGCAATTTTATTTGCTATGGCCGAATAATAAGGTGGCAAAGACTCGCCGCGCTTCTCTCGTTTCTTCTGATGTCGGTGACTGTAGTGGTCGCAGCCGAAGCGCATGTTTTTACTCGTAAAAAGCAAGTGCAAGAGTATTTTTATTTTTCACCCCCCTCCGAAAAAAAAAATATAACGTCCATAAGCTTGATCACACTCATAAATTACTGATGTTAATGTGAAAAAACAACAAAACGCAAAAACTTGACAATAAAAGAAATGTTACCACCAAATAGGTTTTTAACAGCGCATATATATGGTTAACACATTTCTGGGGTAAAATGATTGTCGCAATTCCACATTGCAGAAAACCTAATTCTTATCTTTTTAATGTTAAGTCTGTGTTTTAAGCGACT
The DNA here is from genome assembly GCA_037355805.1 of Ixodes ricinus. Taxonomy (NCBI): domain Eukaryota; kingdom Metazoa; phylum Arthropoda; class Arachnida; order Ixodida; family Ixodidae; genus Ixodes; species Ixodes ricinus. The sequence goes on along the minus strand of JAZHYW010059199.1, from coordinate 57,688 downwards.
TCACCTGACATAAAAAGTAACCCTGAGAAAGAGTAAAAGTGGAAACCGATGTTTTTCAAACTTAGATATTAGTGATTGAGTGCTTGATTGATTGATGGATGAATGAATGGATGAACTAAAGGGTTGGAACGTCTTCGAGGCTCCCAGACTGTTTTTTTGTACCTTCTAACAGCGTACACTGGATTTGTGTTAATCGTTTCATTAAACTATTGCATTAGAGACTTCGGCTTTTTATGATTGCGCTTATACGTGAACTTAAAGGAGGCCAATGAGGCAAGAATAAATCATAATTTTATTTTGGTGCGGTTTTAAAACTGTTACGTGACCTACACTTTAAAAAATAGGTTTAGCTCATCTCCTGCAGAGCACGGAGGCCACCAATTTGGGCGAACAATAAAATGTTCCAAATGAATGAGGAAGCTAATAATACGATTAGATACGAAAACCGCGATTTGGGCAGAGGCGATGACAAAGTGAAACGCCATGCCCGTTGTGCCTGCCCACATACAAGTTTTCGTTTTTATTTTGAACTTTGTCATTTGCTGTTATACTGTTACTATTCGCCAACACTTGTTGTCTCGTGTCCTCCAGGAATGTGAACCCACCAACCTGATTGTTAAAAAGTGTAGTTCAAATGTGCCCATACATGTAATCCTATTATTGGAAATAAATAAATAATTGATTGTATCACAGTCCTGGAACACGACAGGGAAGCCGTGCTCGGATACACTTTGGCTGACGGGAACTCCTTTGCGAAGTTCTTGAAAGAACCAAACTTTTTTTTATAGGAGCACCGCGTTCAAGAGGCTCAGTGGAAATCCCAAGGGATTCCGTAATTTGTCCGCTTTTGAGATCTGGTTTTTGCACCAATCTGCGTTGTGTGTTGAGTTTGTGGACGCCTGAGAAATGTTGAAATAAAAACATGTCATATTGTTCTGTGTCGAGGCCACGTAAATTGAGTATCCGAAACATACGGCGAGAAGGGTGAATATGCAGGTGTTAGGAACCGAACCACTGAACTGGCTGATGCGCCGAGAAACTGAGCAAGAGGAGGAGACGATAGGGGACGTCAGAACGCCGAGCTCTGATTGGATGGATTAGTGGGTAGACCTAAAGCCTTTGCATCCACTGCACTCGTCGAAAGCGTTCAAAAGCGAAAGCCCAACGCCGGACGCCGGCATTCCGCGTTCTAACGAGTTCGACGACTGCAGTGGGGACAAAGGCTGCTAGCTTTAGGTCTACCCACTAATCTATCCAATCAGACCTCAGCGTTCTGACGTCCCAGCGCACTCACTTCACTTCCTCTTCCTCAATTTCTCGGCGCATAGAGCGTGTTGATAGAGCCTGTACCTAGAGTTCGGTTCACAAATGACAGGATGATGCTGCCGGCGCATCAGCGAAGGCAGTTTAGACTGTTTGCATTTTAGTTCCCCAAATACTCCATGATGTACTTTGTACTTACAATTTGTAGCATCTCCAGCATGCTTGTTGCATATTCGAGATGTCCTTATGGAAGTCTCCTCAAGGAGGCGGCATTAACTGGACGCCATATTTGATGTAGTGGGCCGCGCATGCTGAGGACTAGTTCCCACTTATCGTCCGCCAAGAACAATGGTACCGATAGGGTACCGATAGTCACATATGCGCATGTTCGACGTGGGATTCCACCGATCACGGTTATCATTATCGTTGACAGACAACAATAGGGAGATAGTTCGGAGCATTCGATGCGAAAAGCGGCCTTCATTATAGCCTCCAATGAATAACCCCTGCAGCGTGACATATTGGCTTTGACTCTTCAGACGTAGGTGAAAGAACGGAGTCTTGTAAATTACAGTTTTAGAGACAGAAAAAAAGTCGTCCGAAATCTTTATAAATTTTGTGAAATGTCTATTTTGCATACCCGATTCCGCAGATCCGTTGTACAGACACATAGGGGGCTCAGTTGTAGATGTACTGATAAAACGCTACTCGTAGTGCGTCTTTGTTGCGGGTCGTACTTGCTCCTCTAGAAAAACAGGCCATCATTAGGTTCACACTCGTGTGAGAAATCACATGCATGTGGACGAGCGCTTACAGATACGCAGAACAATGATGATGAACATGTGTGTGGATTCAGCAGTGAGCCTCTACACTTAGGTCTAATATCTTCCTGTGATTTGAATATAAATCCGTAACCTCATCCGTCTTCTACATGTGTATTGTCCGTTTAAATATAAAACCATTGAACATTCATGCTGTATGCATTTTATAGGCCATATTTTTTAGAGCGCAGCTTAAGGCGCTCTCTCCCGCTAAATTCAATTTTCTCGCTAAATTTAGCGGGAAACGTAACCCGCTAAATTTAGCGGAAAAATTTTCGCTATATTTAGCGGGAAATTTGGCGAACATCACCGCTGAATGGGAGAGGAGCAGGAGAGGAGGAGGGGAGGGGACGGAGGAGAGGAGGGACATTCCTCCCTTCCGTACCCTCCGCTCCTCCTCCTCGAGAGCTCCGTTCTAATTCGGCCTTACAGAGAATTGTAAACGTCTTTCATTTTTATAGTTGAGTGTCACTGACCCGGAACAAAACAATATATTTGTCAATAAAGCAAAACTGCTAAAGTTGGGACGCAAAAACATAAGATTTTTGTATGTTTTGTGATTGGTGGGTCCTTTTGCTTAGTCTGGAAAGGGGTGGCAATTTTTGTTTTTAGAGCGCAGCTCTTAGGCGCCTGTTTCCGGCTTGAGCGGCGTCGCCGTTGGCGTCGGCGTCGCCGTTGGCGTCGGCGTCGCCGTCGGCGTAACCGCAAGGTCACGTGACCCCCAAGGTCAGGTGACCCCCCTGAGGTCACGTGACTCCCCCGAGGTCACGTGACCCCCGAGGTCACGTGACCCCCAGGCCATGTGACCCCCCCCGAGGTCATGTGACCCCCAAGGTCACGTGACCCCCCCCCGAGGTCACGTGACTCCCCTGAGCTCACGTGACCCCCCACCCGAGGTCACGTGAACCCCCAGGTCATGTGACTCCTCTCAAAGTACAATGAAGAGTAAGGGGAGAAGGAGGAGGAGGAGGAGGGGTATACCCTCCCCTGAGTACCCTTCCTCCTCCTCCTCAAGAGCTGCGCTCCAATTTGGCGTTACAAGAAGTTGTAAATGGCTTTCACTTTTTGTAGAAGGACTAAGGTGCCTCTAACACGGCTAAAGTAGAACAGTGCATGTTGTGCTTATAGGTTGATCACCAACAAAGTTGAGAGCATGAATCTTCAGGTCGAAGGTGAACCCTCTTCAAAAACAAACAATGATCTTGTATTATTTTTCTTTCACAAAATAAAAAGAATCTGCTCCGCTTCAGCCTTGGCATACAACCGAGCCGATCAGAACGTCGGAACGACAGCTTTTGAAAGCTGTCACATGCCTCGCCCAGTAATTCTGATTGGTTCCCTTGGGTTGTGGCGTTTGCCATTTGCCAAGTCGTAATTGAAACGGAGTTAACAAGTACCCCAGACGTAATTATTTTTCTGCTTTTACGGGAACTTCCCTGCGTAAGTGACCATTGGTAAACGCATAGGTAATTCATCTTCTCTGCTGCGTAGCGTTGCTGCACAAAACGATCTGCAAGACCGGATTGACGATGGAAAGCTTTCGACTTGGGCTAATTGAGAGGCGAATGGCGCAACGGACAATAATGAGCTTTATTACGTTGCCCCTTCCAGAAGCTCCTCGCTGTTGTTATTCAGACAACCTGAAGACTCTCGCATATTTCTCATATTTAAGTACGGAGGAGTGGAAGTCAGACGGCCTTAATAAAATTAAAACAAACATCGGCGTGATTTTACTGGCTCTGCTCAAGGCGTCTTCCAAGCGACACGATTGTATTCAAAGCCAGATTGGCTGGCTGCCAGGACCTTGAAGGAATTCTGCTGCGTCCATAGAGGCTCCGCCGTATATAAGCTAACGGAGAGCACGCCAAGACTTAGCGTCTTTGCAATTCGGAGCCCTATCAACACTGCGAGTATGGCTGTCTCCAAAATGGTGAGTGGAGCCGTTCGCCGATATTTTTGAACTGCGAGGATGAAATAATAGTTGGTGCCTCGCCCTATTGTGAATCGCTCGCGTGATGGCCCCTCCGACGTGTGCAGACGGCTAACGCGTGCTAACTGCCAGACGTTTCAGTGTTGTCGGCAGTAAGCATAAAATGCACTTTTATTCTGCAAAAAAAAAAGGACGAACGGTACATTTAATGTACAGAATGTCAGGGTGCAGACGAGCTGGTGATGATTTGACATCTCACAACCCAGTATGTGTGTCGTCTTTGCTTACCTGCAGCCCTGGAGTAACGTTAAATCGAACGGTACTTTTTTATTTTTTTACTTTTGTGTTTGGTGAAAATAGGAGAGAAGCTTGATACATTTCGAGCGATATTTAGGTTCAACTAGCTGAACATACAAATATCAACCATCCATACAAATGAGAGGAGAAATTAAATGCGTATTCAACCGCTGGACCACCAATTGTTTAAGGAGTCTTCTGCTTCGACGAGCTTATGCTTCCTCCTAGATTTTTTAATTGTTAGAAGTACTGTCATATTTGGAAAATCAAGGAGGAAGCATAAGCTAGTCGAAGAAGAAGAATATGGCTCTCATGAAATGCAGAATGCAGAAACAAATGAAGAAGAAAAATAGAACAAACAAGGCTAGTCGAAGAGGAACAAGACTCACGTTAAACGGTTGGTAGTCCAGCGTTTGAATGCGCATTTAATTTCACCTCTCATTTGTATGGATGGTTGATATTTGTATGTTCAGCTGGTTTCTCCCAAATATGTATCACCAACTAGCTCCCCTTCTCCCCGTCGTAGTTATGAACAAAATGATCAGTATAGTAATGTTCCGTTTTTAATCATTTATTTATAAGCAGATATTTCATTTCTTAGACTCGAGTCACTTTTGTTGTTAGAAAATTTCAAGCATGTGAAATAAGTCTTTCTGCAAGACAACTCTGCTTGAGTTAAAACCCTATAATTTTATTATATGCTTTTCTAGCAGGCAAGGCGTAATTTGTTTGTGTTCAGCAAGAGCGTACAATTTTTATTTATTTATTTATGTATCCCAAAAGGCAATAACGGGCAGTACAGACATTATCTCTGGCACAACCTTCGGAAAAATGATTGAATTAACGTAAATAAAAATAAAATAATTAAAGAAACATATAATTGGAACTTGTTCAAAGATTGAATTCAGAAAACGAGGAACGTTTGCCATTCTTAAGATACGTAGGGCGAGGCTCATTGTGTTCACGCTTCGCACATTTGTGTTCCGTTGTTGGATTTTCTTACCGGCTGACGTTGCAATCTCTTTGGTTAGGAAATACTAGTAAGATGCACAGAAATCACAACGCCATGCTTTTCTTAGGCTGTCAGTGACTAAGATTAGTTATAAACATAACGGCGGTCATACCGAGGCTCCCAGGAGGCTGCTTTTTACGTCTTTTCAGCAGTTTCGAATGCCGTTGTGTTTAACAGATGCCAATCGAGACATCGGCTCTTCATAGCGCTCGGCAATTACGTGAAGTTGCAAGTTAGAAGAGAAGCCTAGGGTTACTTTTAGAATAAAATTATTTTTCCGATATGGTGTTAAAGAAGCTTTCGGTGATCTTCACTTCAGAAACAAGTCGGCAAGTTCATTTTCCTGCAGAACGTACCAACCGCCTGTAACGGCGAACAGGTTAGCACGAAATTACAAAACTCAAAATACAAAATACACAAATACACACACAAACACACACACACATACGCACACACACACACAAAGACCTGATGTTTGCAAGGACAACGATCATGATGTTTTACTTGCTCACTATCCCTGTGCACGTGGAATTTGCAACCTTGGAATTTGTTTAGATATATTCGTATTCTGAGCTTCGCCCTTCGCCGGTATCCTTCTAGTATTTGCTGATTTGCTGCCTCTTGCTCCCCAGAAACGTGAACACACATGCTTCCCTTAGGCCGTAAACCTATACGCCCGCAAACGTTACTCTACTATTAGCAAATCAAAAATCCCCGATTCATTCAGAGCTTTTTTTTTTTAGTAAAAAAACAACATAGTATTGTATTATTTTCATGATTTCTGTTAAATCGCATACTCTATGGTGCAGTTGTTACAAAAAGAATGAGGGAAACGAGATTATCCACCATCTCAGCGTAACTTAATTGTCAAACGCCGATGCCAATGACTCTAGTGAGCCAATCAGCGGATGGGAAGGATACACGTGACCATACATCAGTCCACTGGTTGCGCTTAATGCTGTCAAAGCCAAGAGTGGGAAAAAGAAAAAAAATTGACCGCATCTCCACGTGGTGAATGATGTTGATTGGGGCGAAGCTCTGGTGGTGCTTGTCTGCGTAGACGCTGAGCCGCAGCATGCGGAGCCTTTCGTTCGTTTCCATCCATGTCAGAAAGAGAATGTGTGGTATGGAACGTGGTTATATACGCATTTGAGCATTTGACCGCAGCGCCCTCTCGTCTATAAACGTTGAGCCAATGCATGCACAGTTTAACGCGATTATATACGGATTTGACCGCAGCGCCCCCTCCTGTATAGACGTTGAGCGGCTACATGCAACGTTTCATCCATGACATCCCCAGCTCTTGAGTTACTACCACATCTCAGAGCCCCCTACTTGTCCCGCAGTCGTGGCCGAGTGATTAAGGCGATGGATTAGAAATCCATTGGGGTCTCCCCGCACAGGTTCAAATCCTGTCGACTGCGCAAACATATTTTTTTTGATAAATTCGTTTTAAATATTTTTTTAGCTTTTTTTTGTTCTACACGAGCACGTGAGCACGTGCTCACGTGCTCGTGAGCACGTGAGCTCAGGAGCAGGAGCACGAGCACCGGACGCCGGAGCTACGGACACCTACTGACATGGCTAGCCCCTAAGGAGCTTCGCCCCTAAAAGCCATTTTTGTACGAATCTTAAGTGACAGGCGAAGTTTCTATACCCGCGGTCAGCTTTCTGTGGCAATCCGAAGAGAATAGGAAAGAGCGTCTACAGCGGTTGGCGCACCCTCTCGCCCAGCATTGACTGCATTGTCACAAAAAGGTGACCGCGAGTATAGAGGAAGGAAAACGACGTGTTTGACACACCAAGGAAGGTCCGGGAAAGAGTGCGCACCCTCGTTCCCCCTTCTCCAACTGCTTGGGTTACTCTATCCCCCCTGTACCTTTGGTATGGGCTGTCACGTGCTTCGCCTCCGTCACTCTGATTCCTCCGAGGGCGCCGTAGTGTTCGCTCCTTGTAAAATTTCTTGATAACAAAGTATAGAAAGGGCCAAGCCGAACTCTTCGCAATCCTTCTTTCTTGTCCAGGTCATGCTTTTGGCCGTAGTGCTGGTCGTCACCCTTTGCATAACCTCCACTACCGGACAGCGAAGAGGTGGTGGCAACTCAAGACCTGGAGGTGTTTTGAGAAATGCGGGAGGCGGAGGTGATGGCTCCCGACCAGGAGGAGTCTTGAGACCTGCGGGAGGCGGAGGTGATCGCTCCCGACCTGGAGGAGTCTTGAGACCTGCGGGAGGCGGAAATGCTCCCTCCCCACCTGGAGTAAGACCCGGAGGTGCTAACTACCGACCTGGAGGTGGAGGAGGTCGTCCCAGCAGACCTGGATAACCTCTATAAGCAGCATCCCTGAAAGATCCGTACTTTTTCAAGAAAACACCAAGATAAAAAGAGTCAATGTTTTTTTTTTTTTGTCTGAATTTGACAGATATAGACATCTGCTTTCGGCCCTCGCCTGTGTAGTTTACTGCATTCATAATGTCGAAAAAACAATAAATGCCGAAATAAAAACAGGGTATTTTGCTCTGCTTGGTGCTCGTGAATTAAGTGACCCGAACACAAGGCAAGAAAAGTGTGTATACGTTGTAGATCCCAGCAATCGGCTCAGCCAGGCATATTTGCGGGGGGGGGGGGGTTAGGTGCTTGGGATGTCCATAACTTTGTGTGTGTGTGGAGGGGGGGGTAGTTCAACATGCCTGTGTATACTAGTGGATCGCTGGATATCGGGGGGGGGGGGAGGGTGCCTGAAGCCCCAGAAGCCCCTCCCCTGGGTACGCCACTCGATCCCAGTAACAAAAACAAAGACTGCCCACTCATAAACCACTACCTAGAGCTTGATTCACAAGATGATCCTTCCCCTGCCAGTTTTGACCATAGAATTGGCCAACTTTATTGATCCCCAAGGGCTCCCATTAAGCACTTTGCAGACAAGCTTTCTGGCACACCGAATATTCCTGTGTCAGTCAGAGGGCACGTAAATAAGCAAGACAATTGACTTACTCCTTAGACAATATAGATTTGTTCTCATGAGGTTCTGCTTCCAAGAATCGGCAGGCCGTATGGTTCGCACACATTTTGTCTCATCGGCATTCTTTTGTTTGGGTTGGACGGCGGTCAGAAGTAGGGGTGCTCGAACGGTTTTCGAATCAAGTAGCGCAGTTTTATTTCTAACGTCAAGACAACAGGGCAAATTAGAAGGGGACACCAAGCGCGTTTATTTACAATAGGCAATAGCGATTGCTTTCTCAAATATCTTGCTTTATAGAAAACCTTGCTTGCCTTCTACGAGGGCACTCCGCTGTTCCCTTATTTTGGTACCTCTTCCATCGGAGATACTTGTATGTGTAAATTTGTATATACAGTATGTCTGGTTGAAATCTGTAATTTCCCTAACGGTTCCTGTAAAACACGTATTCTTGTTAACCATGTTGAATAAACCTGAGACTCGGGCAGAAATGAACATAAAAGTCGAAGGAACAGAAAGAGACAGGACGACGTCTCGCCTGCACCCTCACTAATTCATCTCTAACGCATTCTTGAAGTATCAAGAACGCAACATTTCTATGATATCTAGTTTAAAGCAACCTCTACTAATAACTTAAGAGTCATTTTTGAAATTACGCCTAATGTACAAAGCCGTGCAAAAATGTTTAAATAAACAATTTGTCGTGTGGTGAATGGCGGTCAGGACACTCTTCTCTACGTCACGGAATATGTTTTCGACTTATTCTGACAAGAAATAACAAGAAGAGCAAAACGTCTTTGCTGACCTCAGTAAGAGCGGCTATACGAGCGGTTTTATCCACCGCACCGCTTGTTGTATAGGCCAAACTCATCGGCAGCTTCAGCCAGAGGAAGTACGTAGTCCCGGCCACCCACGCATGTCAGCGTTCGCTTGTATACAAGGGACAAGCGAAGCACTGACACGCCTGCTGGTCAGAGAGGACTTGATTGAGATGGCCGATAAGACGATATCAACATTCGGACGGCTTTCGCCACGAGCAAAAAATCATCCTCCTAAAGAGAGGGCGCAAGGTGTCATTTCTAGGATTCATTGCGTGTATTGTCCAGCCACATACGTCGGCGAAATCAAAAACTTTAAGGAGAAGATCCGCTAACACCAAAAACACATTCGCAACAAGTTCACGACTTCGCGATCACAAGTTCAGCGCAATTGCTGAACACTGCGACGTCAAGGAACCGCCGAAATGAATTTAAGAACATCCGCATTCTCAACGTTTGAACTAACCACCAACTAATCATTTTCGTGGAATCGTGGTACATACAAACTACGCAAGAAACATAAATAGGTCCCTCGGCGGTTTACCATCTGCCGACGTCCACGAAGCAAATTGTTGTGTGTATTTTTATACAGCCGTAAGTTAGTCTGCCTCGGTGGGCGTCTAGTGTCTCAGCTGTAGATGAGCAATTTAGCCAGTGTGGTACAACCACTAATCCGGGGTGTTTAACGTGCACCACGTTGCAGTGATACACGACCGTACGCGGGTACGATGCTAATCCACATTGAAACGGGCAAGGGTGGGGATTGAACGCAGGATCCCTGGGTTCTGCAGCGCGAGCTTTCGCTGCACGTGCTTCGAGCTGGTGTGCGCTAGCCCACTCGGCCACTGATCCCCCAACCGACATCTACAAGCTTCAAAATATCATCAGCTCAACAAAAAAAAGTAAAAAATGCAACGTTTGTGAAGGAAGACTAGGACGAAAATAGTACTACCCGCGATGGCCATCACCAATCACCCCTGAAGAAGAGGCTATGGAGGCCTCGAAACGTTCCGTTCCTAAATACGCTTTGAATGTACGTCCTGTTTTTTTTTTAATTATTCCACCCAACCAGACAGATTTGTTTTGAATGTCAAGTTCAAGGTATAATATTGTTACAATGACCTTGTTTAGCTTTAGCATACCTAGAGATGTCTCTAACACAATCTTCGCTGAAATTATTGAATCACGCATTAAGAAGTAGACGGAACAATAAAAGAGTTTCAGATATACGCTCTAAAATTCCTTCCCCCCCAAAAAAAAAAAAAAAAGAATACACTTTCTTATTAGGAATATGGACGCTCAGTTCAAACACGCGCCAGATTAAAGCCATCATTGCTGATATTATCTTGTCTTAACGAGAAGATGAGTAATTGAAACAGGCGTATACGAGCCTCCACGAAGGCCATTGCTGGGGCGAAGGAAACAATGGAGTCCAATGTGGCAATGAACTGTCCTGCAGTGGTAATCATGAAGTGAAAGGAATGAAAGGTAAAAAAGAACCGAATGTCGGTTATGGCAGCGTTCATGCACAGCTGCTTAAAAGCGTCTATATAAGATAACATTCATATTTGAGTTCTAAGATATGTTTTAGTCTTAGTTGTAACCTATAAAACTTACATATTTAACTTGCGCATATTGTCACAGATAAAACCATAAATTTCATTAATGAAACTTAAATTGAACGTTTGATGCGGCGAACTAGTGTCGAGAAACATGAAGTCACAAAGACTATACTTGAACGGCGACGGAAGGGCGACTGACTCAAGCAGCCATGCGAAACTTCTTTTGTAAGCGCGTGGGTATCTGAGAAGTTTCCAAACGCGAATAAACAACAAACTTCTCGAGTCATCTGGAACATTCCAGTCATGCAAACAAAAGAAAGATAAAAGGGGAAAGCGCAGGCGGGGGTCAAACCCCAGCCAGCGGAGCACGCTGCTGACTCAGCGATTCGCACGTGGCATTACTCCCCTCTGAAAAAAAAAAAGAAAAAAGCATCGTCCCTATGCAACACAAAATAAAATTGACAGCTCAAAACATGAGAAGGGCAAACCACACAGTCACATAAAAGACAGATTTTGACAGTCCTATCGAGTATAGTTGAGTTCGAACGGGACGAGGCGAATCAAGTTCGGGTCGCAGAGGGTGGCGTGCTGCGACGATGAATTGGTGTTCAGGTCAGTGTCGAGGAGTTGCCACTCCGGAATTGGAATGAATTCGGGATCATTCCGCATTTTCGCGACCTCGATATGGAATGGGTTGGAACGCCGGCAGGGCTGCGAGGAATGGAATGGGAATGGATTTGGATACCTTTTGACCGCAATGGAGTGGGAGTGGAATGGGCTTGGTTCTTACGCGAGCTGTGTTGATTATCATTTAGGGCCTACAGGCTGGTGGCGCTCTTCGCTAGCGAATGATAAGTGGCTCTTGAAACAGCATAATTGCGCTGGAGGTGACTGACGGCTTTATTGTCTTACTGGCTTGTGGTCCTTCGAGGAAGAAAATGGCGCGCCCTCAGTGAAGCAAGCAAAACTTAATAGTTGTAGATATACAAGGTGTTGTACTTGGCGCCGCGAGACGCGACAAAGCGGCTGTTGTAATCGTGCGCGATTAGCACGTGGCTTTCAACCAGGGTTTCTAACCGAATCCGAACCGAAAACCAGAGCAGAACCGTTATATTTTTGAATGCGAATAGCATTCTTTGGCTACTTCACGCACTTTTCGTCTATGTATCTATCTGGCTATCTAACCTCTTACGCCGCGGGTCGATAAATAAATAAAAGAGACCGGCGCCGGCTGGGATTCGAACCATTGACCCTTTGATCAGCAGGCAGACGCGCTAACCACAGAGCTATGAAGGCAGTTTTTTTCTTTATTGCGGAGCTATGAAGGCAGTCATTCAACGCACTCTAAACGGTTGTTTATATCTTTACCATAGGACGCGCTTTACAGCGCTGTCACAGCTACCGGTGGCGCGCGTTCCATGCACGAGGGCTCATTCCGCTCTCGTGAGGCTGAGCACGGCCGCTAGCTCACCCTCTCCCGCGCTCGGGAGAGGGTGATGTAGCGGTCCGTGCTCAGCCTCACGAGAGCGGAATGAGCCCTCGTGCATGGAAGCGCGCGCACTGGTAGCTGTGACAGCGCTGTAAAGCGCGTCCTATGGTAAAGATATAAACAACCGTTTAGAGTACCGTTGGTTGAGACTAGCTGAGACGCCAGAAAGTCTGGTCGGTACCATTTTGAGTGTTTGTGCGTATGGCGCGTGCTTTGCTCGCCTTTCTAAGTGACACAAACGCACGTGCTGGGCTGCGGAGATCGTGCGCAGGGCTGTGAAAGTGTCAACAAATTTAGAATCGCCTCAAGAGTGGGCTGGCGTATCTAGAGTGTGCCGGCCACCTGACGAACGCGCATAACTCCGCACCGTTTGATGCTATTCGCATTAACGTAGATAATCATTCCCAAAGGATGGGTTCTGCTGATTTTTTTAACTGAACCGGAACAAAACTGTAACCCAAAATCCAACGTTTCATATTGAGCCCGAACCGGAACGAAACCGTAATTTTACCTGGCAATTACCGGTTAATTACAAACGGTATGGGGCAATAAAATGTGAACCGCGCCTTTTTGCGGGTGGCGGCGCCAAGCAAATTTAATATTAGCGACTGTGGCGTCAGTGACTCAGTTTTGATTAAACAAACGGCAGCGACGACATGGAGACAGCTAAAAATATAATGAAACAAAGAGGCATATTTCACGTCTATGTGCAACACGCATTGGCCTCGGTGAGGAGGCGTGCACTTCTATACTTTTTTTTACCTTACCATGGAGCAACGTTACTAAAACCCTCAGTTGGGAAACTCACCCTTAAAACCCGGGCCGCTGGCGTCCACCGAGACCGAGCTAAATACGATAACAGCGCTACCCTTTAGCGACGAGTTGAAGCATGAAAGCTGCTTTACATAGCTACTTCGAGATGGCCCTGCCAGATGGCGCCACCGGCCCTTGCCCGACTCGACGTGCAGCCGTGCAGTTCCCGGAGTGGACGCTGCGGGAGAAATGGCGACGTTGCGATCGCCATTAGCTCGGTTCTCGAGTACGGATCGGAGCCACTTTTTTACAGCGGGCTCTATGGCAGTTTCCCAACTGAGTGGTTGTAGTAACGTTGCCATGGACCGCAAAGGACGCCACGAGCCACCGGAGCCAATTCGTAGCTCAGAGGGTATCGCGTGTCCTTCCGGTTGGACGAAGCGACTGGGGAGCGCGAAGTCACGAGACAAGCTATAAACTATAGATTAACTCGTGTAGGTCGTGACGTCCATTGCAGTGAAACGGAATATATCTTGCCATGCCGAAAGACTAAAGCGCTATTTTTTGTGTGCGTGTGTGTAATTTCTTTTCTTGCTTCTAAGCAATATTCCCCAAGGAAAGAGAAAGCGAACATAAACATCAAAATAAAAACAAAAAGCTGACGACTGTCGGCGCTTTTGTTCCGCTGTAGCAAGAACTAGAGGCGCCAGGGGCGAAGCCGCGACGAGCGCGACAGTGCGGCGCCGGTCGCCCAGTACCCTGGACTAGAGTCACTGTCTAGGTTCCCAGAATAACGCATTCCTTTTCTTTTTGCGTTTTGCCGACAACATACTTACTCTGGCCGATCATGTTTGGGCTTGGTGAGCATCAGGAGCATCATTGGACGGTAGCGATCACGTGACACAAGTACCACTAGACTCACCTCCATCAGCGCTTCAAGCGGCTCTAATCGCCATCACCTTGGGTCCAGCAAACAACTGCTAATCGAACGCGCGTTTACGCGCCGTCTTTTCCACGTGGTTACCGACATCAAAAACAAGGAGGTTGTGTACTTGGTGGCATAATGTCTGCTCGTTGCGCTTTTGGGTGGAGCAGCAAGTCGGAGAATGGAAAGATAGACTCTTCCGGACCCCGTTTGGAAAGAACGCAACTGCAAGACGGAGGAAGAAGGCTTTACTGGCCATAGTAAAACGGAAAGATTTCGAGCCCACTGCAACAAGCTAGCTTTGTGAGGTGAATGCCGATTACAGCTGGTTCATTCCGCGTATTGCGGAATGAACCAGTTCCTTCAACACGCTCAATGCATGTCACTATTGCCTTCATAGCCCCGTCGACGCTTGGACCCAAGATGGCGGCGCCATGGTTTCGGTTTCAGCGCCGCGCCGTGGTTCTAGAAGAAACCTTCGGAGTTTCGTTACTCTGGGAACCCATACAGTGACTCTACCCTCGACGCTGCTTGAAGAAATTTTTGTTTCGTGTGCGGTTTTAGAAAGAGCATGTTGCGCGTTGCATTTTTGGTCCTTTTTTGTTTCGATTTAATCGTCTTTCGTTTGGCCTTCGCTGTCTTTCTCCTCTTCAGCTCAGTCGTTCGAGCAAGTCGTTCGGGCGTGCGTCGTGGGTAGTTTGCCGTAGAGATATGGATGAGCATCGTACCGGCGTGCGGTCGTGTATCAATAGGGAGTTTTAGAATAACGTACGCAATTCTAGCGCACGCTAGCGCTAAATTTCGCGCTTGCGTTAGCGCACGCGACGCAAGAGAGTTTTAGTATAGCGTTTCTCTGCCGCGACGCAAAAGCCCAAGCATCTCGCGCTTGCAACGCCACCAAGATAGAATCACAATTTTCATTTCACACAAAAAATGCTGTAACTTAAAAAAAAAAAAAATTTTTGGTCCAGAGTAACAATTTTACATTTGTTTAAACGTGAAAAGGCGACGCGAGCGGTCGACCGGTCGTGTCCACACGCGTCGCCTCGGCAAGAGTGTACTGACCTTTGCCGATAAATGTTCTCTCGTCGCGAGCATCAAGTTGCCGGTGATCGTTGCCCACCTTACTGGGTTTTCCAAACCGAGTGCAATGTCGTCCCGTATCGAAAATCGCAGTCGCGAGGATGCCGCCGACGTCGCGCTCACGACGCCGTTGAAGCGACCGCAGCCATGGTCATAGCCATGGTCCTGGGGGCCGCCATATTTTTAACTGTGCTCGTCTTGGCTTTAGGCAACTTCTCATCTCAAATCCTCCTTGGAGGAGCGCAAAGACCCTTTGCGTACGCACGCAATTTCTGAGAAATAGTGTGCGCTAAAATAGCGCACGCAAAGCGCAAAACGTGGTTGGCGACGACGCTATTCTTTGCGTACGCAAAGCTTTAGCGAGCGCTATTCTAAAGCTCCTATAGTAATTCGTGAGCCCGTAAAGACCCCAGTCTAGCACTCCTACTTCACTGCCTAAATTTCTCTTCTATCCTGGGTAACAATGGTCACTTTGCGTGCTGGCTGATGGACTTCACATGTGAGTACTGAACTTTCGTAGTTTTCAAGCACCTGTTTAATCTCGTAATTTTCATAAAACGGTGTTTGCATTAAAAAGTCCAGATCGTAAAACGGAATTGAGCATATGTTTGTTCTACTGTCCTCGCTTCCGCAGCACGGCTTCTGATGACCTATTTTTCTTTAAATGCAGATGACGCCGTGTTTAACTCGACTTTATTGTTAACGACTGGGAGGAGTGTTTTAAGAACCGGATTGAACTGGATCGTGCGTTGTAGAACCAGTAAACGAACCGTTATTTCAAAAGCATTACTGAACCTGCAGAACCGAACTGGAACAAAATGCAAAGCTACTGAACCAGAACCCGAACCGAACCAGAATATTGACCGGTTCGACTCCCTGCATTTAAGTTGTAACCCAGCCGACCTTCTAGTGTCTGCGTGGAACACAAATAAAGAATTGGAATGAATATGCTAAGAAATCGCAATAATCATACGGCAAACGTAAGAGTTGGTGTTCTAAAGCAGATTTCATAATACGGTGCTACGGTCACTTTTGCTGGCGCCGTGTACCGATTGCACTTTGCCAGCGGTTTTTGTTCTTGCCGTGGTCATTTGGAGCGGGTATACGCGGCGTCGCTTCTAACAGTGCACTAGGAGTGCTGTTGTGCAAGTACTCGAAGCAGTGAGCAAGATAGCTATATGCGACACGCACGGACTTGACACTTCTAAGACCTTATTAAACTGACAACACGCTAACCATGTATCTGCTGAGGGTATACGGTCTGTTTGCGATGAAAATCGGTTGTTTTCATTTTTAGCGTTTGTTGATGACTCACATGCTTTTTACGATTGATCGCTTGATCGATGTCTGCAGTACTATTAAGTGCCATAAGGCGCTTTGTGCGACCACCCTTCGGCTTAGTAGAATGAGGGCTTATCACTACTGTGTGGCGCACGTTATAGACGCCAGTCTAGTGGTTGTACTGCATTGGCTAAATTGCTCATCTGCAGCGAGTGACTCTTCGCCACTTTAAAATGGCTGACCAACTACACCTGTATAAATATCCACACAACCCCAATTATTATTGAAATGAGGGCTTTGAGGATGCTTTTGCATACTTTTTCAGTCGTCTTCGCCTTTAATGCCTCAGCTTTATGCTGCTTTTTTTTTTTTTTTAGTAACACAATGTGGCTGTCAATGGCCCTTTTTCACGTTTAGGAATTAGGAGGAATGAAATTGTGGAGTTCAGCCATTCCAGTTGTGGGAATGGTCTTGAGTGTCTCCATTCCGAGGAGTTGAAAGGAATGGAATTGTCGGAAATTCTAATTCTCCCGAATGGAATTGGAATGGAATGGGGGTGACTAATCTGCAGCACTGGTTCAGATCCACACTTTGTAGCCGGGCTGGAACTAGGCGTCGTGGCGACAAAAAATGTACCGGCCATCGTCAGCAAGTTGTGCGGCTTGAACCAAAATGCAGACAATCTGGCGGACATCTTTCGCTCGTTGATTGACAAACCGAGCGTCATCGTCCTGTTCGTCTTTCTGATCGACATCACACTCCTCGTCAGTATCGTCATCGCGTTCGTCATCAAGGTCGTCGTCAAGGTTAGGCGGAGTTGTCGTTGAAGTCATTGTCCGGGTCGTCCTTGGGTCGCCGTGGCAGTCGTCGTCAGGGTTGCCGTCTAAGTCGTAGTCAGGATCGTCGTCGATGTCGTCGTAGTAAGGACCGTCGTCGATGTCGTCGTACGAGTCATCGTCTGTGTCATCGTCAGTGTCGTCAAGGCTGAAGTCACTGTTTGTCGTCGAAGCCGTAGTCGGCTTGGTTGTTGACGTCGTAGCCGGGGTTTGTATTCAAAATTCGTTGTCCGTTTCATCGTCGGAGTCGTCGTCGAAGTTGTCATCATGTTATGGCCGAGGTCGTAGCCAGGGGCTTTGTCGTGTTAATAGTCCAGGTCGTTCTCGGGGCCATGGTCGAGGTCGTCGTTGATTTCACATTTGGATTCATTCTCGGATGTTTTCGGGGACGTTGCCTTCACAGTCGTCGCCTTCGGTGTTATTGTGTTTACAGGTGGGTGCATCGTAGGCATACGATTGCGTTACCCGCACCTCCACCAAAATGTCGTAAATAAAAACATAAACTTGATTAATAAAACCCAAAATGAACGTTTAATGAGGCAAACTTGTGCCGAGATACATAAAGTAAAAAAAGATTGTACTTTGACGGCGACGGACGGGCAACTGACTCAAGCAGCCATGCGAAACTCCTTTTGTAAGCGCGTGGGTATCTAGAAGTTTCCTAACGTGAACAAACAACAAGCTTCTCGAGTCATCTGGAACATTCCAGTCATACAAACCAAAATAAAGATAAAAAGGGCAAGCGCTGGCGGGGATCGAGCCCCAGTCAACGGAGCACGCTGCTGTCTCCGCTATTCGCACGCGGCAATGTAAGTAGACGTGTTTAATAAGCGTATGCTCTCTTGTAAGAGGTACCATAAGATGACCCTAGTAAAACTGTTTTTGTTTGCGTTTCCTCTTAATAAACGTATTCTACTACTATTTTTGTCTAGGGCCTGGTACTGGCCGCCGTAGTGCTAGTCGTCATTTTCTACGTCACCTCCGCTGCCGAACGCGGTAACCCCGCTAGGCCCCCCGCTAGATCTGGATGATCCGGTCGGGGTTCCGTCGAACCTGGAAAAGTCTATGTGTCTATGTTTAGAGCTACTACGCTAAAAGACAATTCTGGCAAAAGTTGGGCGCAGGGCACCACGACAGAGAAGCTGTGCTTGGAGGGGCTTTGTCTGATGATATCTTTTGTGTGGAGTCCTTGAAAGAAGCGAGTTTTTTCTATTAAAGCACCGCGTTCAAGAGGCTCAGTCGAATTCCCAAGCGATTCCGTAGTTTGTGCGCTGTTGAGATTTGGCTTTTGCACCAATCTGCGTTGTGTGTTGAGTTTGTGGACGCAGAAGAAATGTTGAAATAAAAAAAAGATTTTACAATGTTCTGGGGTGCGGCCTTGTGAATTGGGTGACCCAAACATACGGCGAGAAGAGTGAATACGTAGGTGTTAGGAACCGAAACACCTAGCTGTTTTATTGCGCCAAGAAACCGAGGAGAGGAGGGGACGAGGGCGCTCGGGGAAACTGCCAGCGCATCGGCGCCAGTAGTTTAGGTTGTTTGCATATTAGTTCCCCAAATACTCCATGATGTACTTGGTACATACATATTGTAGCATGTCGAATATGACTGTTGCATATTCGAGATATCATTGTGGAAGTCTCCTCGAGTAGGGTCCATTTATTGGACGCCATATTTGATGTAGTTCGCAGCGCATGCTGAGGACCAGCTCCTACTTATCGTCTATTAAGAACAACGGTACTGATAGGGTGGAAGTCACATAGGTGCAAGTTCGGCGTGGGATTTCCCCCAATCACGATTATCATTATCGTTGACAGACAATAATATGGTGATAGTTCGGAGCATGCGATGCAAACGACGACCTTCATTGTTGCGTCCAGTGGATAACCCGTTGCAGCGTATCATATTGGATTTGATACTTGAGACGCTAGAAGGTGAAAGAATGGGGTATTGTTATTTACAATTTTAGGAATAGAAAAAAAGAAACTCAGAAATTGTCCGAAATGTCCTCTATTTTACTTTCCTGATTCCGCAGATCTGTTGTACAGACATACAGGGGGCTCAGTTATAGATTTACTCACAAAACACTGCTCGCAGTGAGTTTTGTGGCGGGTTGTACTTGCGCCTCTAGAAAAAACAGGCCAACATTAGGTTCACAAACGTCTGCGAAATCAAAAGCATGCAGACAAGCGCGTAAAGATATGCAGGGCAATGATGATGAACATGTGTGTGGATTCAGCAGTTAGCCTCTACACTTTGGCCTAATATCTAAAGTCCCATTATTCGAATATAAATCCGTAACCTCATCCGTCTTCTACATGTGATTTTTCCCTTTCAGTATAAAACCGTTAAACATGCATGCCTTATGCATTTCGTTGGCAATCTTTTTAGAGCGCAGCTCTTAGGCGCCCGTTTCCGCGTTGAGCGGCGTCGGCGTCGGCGTCGGCGTCGGCTTAACCGTGCGCGTTGCATTATAGGACGTCACAGTTTCACCGCTAAATTTAGCGGGAAACTGGATTTGTAGTGAAGGTCACGTGGCTTCAATTTTCCCGCGAAATTTAGCGGGGAAAGTAAACCCTCCAAATTTAGCGGGAAATCTTCACTAAATTTGGAGGAAAACTTAGCGAATAATTTCTGCTAAGTGGGAGGGTGGAAGGAGAGGGGGAAAGGGAGAGGAGGGGCATTCCCTCCCTTCCGGACACACTGCTTCTCCTCCTCAGGAGCTGCGCTGTAATTCGGCAATTCAGAGAATTGTAAACGTCTCATTTTTGTAGTTCAGTGTCACTGACCCGGAACAAAATAATATATTCGTCAACAAACCGAAACTGGTGAAGTTCGGACGAAGAAAAACATGAGATTTTTTCATGTTTGTGATTGGTGGCTCCTTTTGCTTAGTCGATACTACAACTGGAGAGGGTTGGCAAATATTTTTTCTGTAGAATGAGTAAGTGCCTCTAACACCGTTAAAGTAGAGCAGCGCATGTCGTGCCTATATGTTGATCACGCAGAAAGATGAGAACAGGAATCTTCAGGTCGAAGGTGAACCCTCTTGAAAAACTAAGAATGATATTGTATCATTTTTACTTTTACAAAAAAAAAAGGAAAAATCTGTTCCGCTTTAGCCTTGGCATAACACGGAGGCTCCCGCCGAGCCGATCAAAACGTCGGGATGAGAGACCACATAACGCATTATTGGAGCTGAATTCTCCGTTTGAAAGCTGTCACATGTCACGTCCCGTAATTCTGATTGGTTCCGTTGGGTTGTAGCGTTTGCCATTTGCCAGGTATTTATTGAAAAGGTGCTTACAAGTACCCAAGACATAATTATTTTTTCTGGATTTACAGGAACTTCTCCTGCGTAAGTGTCCACTGGTCAACGCATAGGTAATTCATCTTCTCTGTTGCGTAGTGCTGCTGCACAGAACGATTTGCGAGACCGGATTGACTACGGAAAACTTTCTGGCTTGGGCTAATCGAGAGGCGAACGGCGCCACGGGCAATAATGAACTTTATTACTGTTGCCCCCTCCAGAAGCTCCTCGCTGTTGTTATTCAGACAACCTGGAGACTCTCGCATATTTGTCATATTTAAATACGGAGGAGTGGAAGCACGTGGAGAGAAAGCGACAAATACTTTTGGAGTTAGACGACCTTAATAAACATAAAACAATAATCGGCGCGATTTCACTGGCTATGTCCAAGGCGGCTTCCTAGCGACACGTCTGTATTCAAAGCCAGATTGGCTGGCTGCCAGGACCTTGAAGGAATTCTGCTGCGTTCATAGAGGCTCCGCTGTATATAAGCTAACAGAGAGCACGCCAAGACTTAGCGTCTTTGTAATTCAGAGCCCTATTGACACTGCGAGTATGGCTGTTTCCAAAATGGTGAGTGGAGCAGTTAGACTATATTTTCTACGCTGCGAGGATGGCTTAATAGTTACAAATAAAGTCTGCGCCGTGGCATTACGCACTGAAAAGCTCCATGCTTGCATCGCCTAATGCCACAGCGCAGACTTAATTTTGAGGTCTACACAGATGTTCCGTCTCTTCATTCGCTGAGCTGATTTCGTAGATCGCAGAGATTGGCTGGTCGAGTGTTTTGCGGGTAAGTAGACGGGCAAGCATTTCTTAGAGTTTGGGTTTTCTTATCGGCTAACTTTGCAATCAATACTAATAAGATGCTCAGGAATCACCACGCCATGCGTTTCTTAGGCTGTCAGTGACTAAAGTTACTTAGCAATATAACGGCAGTCATACCGAGGCTCCCAGGAGGTTGCTTTTTAAGTTTTCTCACCAGATACTAGAGCCGTTGTGTTTTTACTTAAAGGGGTGGTACAACGATATTCAATTGGAATGTTTTTCCCATCACACGAGCTTATTGGCACTATAGTGGGACTCAAGGATACTCGCACGCAACACCACTGGCCAAGAAACCCCTTTTTGCGGTGTAATTTTAAGGTCAAAAGCGAGCGTTTTCATTCCATATCTCCTTCGCAAAACCTGATGACGTAGCTGGGCGATCGCAGTACCGCCCAGTGACGATATTTGAATGCGGCTCATAGATTGAACGCGAGCATTGCGTGGGACCTCGAATTGGGCTCTTGATAATCGATAGCTCGAGAAGTATTCGGGCTGTGGCCCGTGTATGATGGCTGCAATGATGACAATAGCCGAACCGTTACAATGTCCGGAACTCAGCGCGTTTCCTGCGCCTTGCGAACCCCAGCGCGTGGCTATGATTAACATTGGCGGCATATAATCGGCTCCAGATCACGTGGCCGCTTGTTCTGGCCGCGAGTTGAGGGGGTGAACGCTGCTTGTTTTTCTTTCTTTTTTCTGCGACTTTGATTGCGTGTAGTGAAAAGCGAACGGGTGTTTAACAGGTCGTTCACGCCAGAGAAACGTTCTAAGCGGTGTTTGCGCAAAGTCCAAAAATCGTTGCATCGCCCCTTTAACAGATGCCATTCAAGACATCGGACTTTTATAGCGCTCGGCCATTACGTGAGGTTGCTAGTTAAAAGAGAAGCCTAGGGTTCATTTTAGATTAAAATTCTTATTCCGATATGGTTCTAATATTGCTTTTGGTGACTTTCACTCTAGAAAAAATTCGGCAAGTTAATTTTCCCACAGGATATAGCAACCGCCAGTCACGGTGAACAGCTTAGCAACAAATCACAAAACTCAAAATGCAAAAAAAAAAAGATGTTTGCAAGGACAACGAGCATGATGTTTTACTTGCTCACTAACCCCGTGCACGTTGTATTTGTTTTAGATATAATCGTATTCTGATCATCGTCCTTAGCCGGTGTCCTTCTACTATTCGCTGATTTGCTGCCTCTTGTTCCCTAGAAACGTGAACACACATACTTCTCTTAGACCTTATTCCTATATGCCCGCAAACGTTCCTCTACTATTTTCAAATATAGAAATCCCTAAGTCGTTCAGAGCATTTTTTTTTGTAAAAACACAACGAGCTTTTTTTTCTTTTTTTTTTGTAAAAACACAACGTATGCTTTTCATGATCTCCGTGAAATCGCATACTCTACGGTACAGTTGTTACATAAAGGAATGAGGAAGCGATCTTATTCACCATCTCAGTGTAACTTGTCAAACGCCGATGCCTATCATTCTAGTGAGCCAATCAGCGGGTGGGAAGGACACACGTGACTATACATCAGTCCACTAGTTGCGCTTAGTGCTGTCATAGCCAAGAGTGGAAAAGAAAACAAAGCCGTTCTTGTAAGAATCCTAAGTGACAGGCGAATTTTCTAGACGGAAGGAAAGCGACGTGTTTGACACACAAAGAAAGGTCCTGGAAAGAGTGCTGACCCTCGTTCTCCTCTTCTCCAACTGCTTTTGTAACTTTATCCCCCATGTAACTTTGGTATGGGCTGTCACGTGCTTGAAAATGCGTGAAAACAAAATATAGAAAGGGTCAAGCCAAACTCTGAGCAATCCTTCTTTCTTGTCCAGGTCATGCTTTTGGCCGTAGTGCTGGTCGTCACCGTGTGCATAAGCTCCACTACCGGGCAGCGAAGAGGTGGCGGTGCCTCAAGACCTGGAGGAGGCTTGAGAAATGCGGGAGGCGGAGGTGCTCCCTCCATACCTGGAGTAAGACCCGGAGGTGGTTACTACAAACCTCCAGGAGGAGGCGCAGGTGACCCCAACCGACCTGGAGGTGGAGGAGGTCGTCCCCGCAGACCTGGATAACCTCCATAAGCAGCATCCTTGAAAGATCCATACTTTTTCAAGGAAACACCAAGATAAAAAGAGTCAATGTGTTTTTTTTTCATGTCTCTGAATTAGACAGATATAGACATCGTTTTTCGGCCCTCGCCTGTGTTGTTCACTACATGCATAAAATCGTTATAACAATAAATGCAGAAATAAAAACATGGTATTTTGCTCTGCTTGCTGCTCGTGAATTAAGTAACCCGAACACAAGGCAAGAAAAGTGTGAACACGTAGATCACAGCTATTGGCTTAGTCAGACATTCTTTCCGGGAAAGGGGGGGGGGTTGAAGTGTCCGGGATGTATATGACTTTTGGTGTGTGTGTGGAGGGAGGGAGTTCAACATGCATGTGTATACTACAGGGTCGGCTACACCACTGGATACAAACAGACTTGTGCTCGTTACTTCAAGAATGTAATGGATTACAATTACAAATTACCGAGCCTCAAACGTAATAGATTACCGTTACAAATTACTTGCGCAGATAAAAAACGGATTACTTTATTCGTTACGTTACAAATTACTTTCACGTTGCCTTTCCGTACACTTATTCAGACAACAATAGAAACAATATTGATATTTTTTCAAAAATGTTCTGCAACACTACTTTTCATTTTTCTATACGCCCGTATTAGGATAGTCCTTGTAAAAATAAAATATTGTATTTAAGAGAATGAGTGTAGGTGCACTCCGTTCACCTGCAAGCTGACAAGGCACCGAAAGCTGCGACCCCACCTGCCATTCCGCTAGCTTACGGCCTCCGAAAATGATCCCTCGAATTGTGCAGACAAAGCTATTGGTGCGCATGCTCAGTAGGAGCGTCTGCCTCCGATATGAAATTCGGAGCTACAGAAGCGATCTACGAAAGCTCCCTTTCGAATCGGGTGTTTCGCCTGCTATTCACAAGAAAAGAAAAACTTGGTTCTGACGTTACAATGTGTAGCCAATGCAGAATGCAGGTGTCCCAGATTACCTTGATGTCGTTTCCGTAGATTAAAGTATGTTGTTCTTGCTGATGACTATGTGTGTGTATTTGGCAAGCAAAGTATGCACTGAAACTATAGGTTTTCGTTCTCCTTAATGCCCCTGAATTTCGAACATCTTATTAAGAGATGGCCATGGAGACGATGGACACTTCATGACCGAAAGCTCGACCAGTCAGAGAAAAAGTGGCGGTTACGGGCCATCGATCTTTCATCGGTTCTCACTTTCCTACCAATATTCGTGGAGGCCAGGCGAAGGGAGGGCATAGAAGCGAGACAAGTGGTGGCCATCGCGTCCTCACAAAACAATAGGGGGCCACACAACTTTTACGCTTCTCTCTCTCTCGCTCTCTGTTAGCACTGCTTAGAAGTCTCACCCCCCCCCCTTTATGTTGACAGTACTGCCAAGTTCATAGTCTACTAGACTGTGAAGTGGGGAGTGGATTCGACCACCATGGCCAGATAAGTAAACCAAAAGAAGTATCGTCCGTACTCTCGAAGACGATGCTCTTAACCTCGCACCGGGCGCTTTTCAGCCGTACCTCAAGAGCGTGCTACAATGCAGTAGCGAAGATCAAAGACAAATGAAGCCGGCCCCTCGCGTGAGGCTACATCGTCTGTTACGCGAGTTGTGAACCCGCTGAACCGAGGGGTACGGACTCGCGTTTGATGCCTGTGCAGGTGGCGGGATACGTCGAAGTTGTAAAGGGTGAGACGGTGTAAGAGGCAAAAACAAGCAAACACGAAGAGCTCTCTCTCCTGCCCGGAGAGGAAGAAGAACACGATGGAAGACGACGGAGAGCCTATTCGGCGTTGTCTTACTTGATCTTTGTCTTTGGTATATCTGTACATGCCTTGTCTTTTTTTTTCTTCTAATGGTTTTAGTGACCGGTCATACAAAAAATCGTGTTTTCTTTTGGGCTATTCTCCTCTTCCTGATGTTTTCAATTTTGTTGAACTTGCTCTCTTTATGCTGCTGAATATTTTGCTCGTACTGTATTATGCTCATATTTTTTAAAAAGTAACGAGTAATAAAACTGGATCCATTACCAATATTTTGTATCGAAATTACATTACAAATTATTTCCAGTAAAAAGTAACGGCAAATACAAAATTACTTAAAAAGTAATGAATTACAAGTAATCCGTTACTTGTAACAGATTACTTCCCAAGTCTGGATTCAAGTAATTAAAACAAAGACTGCCGACGCATAAACCAGCACCTAGAGCTTGATTCACAAGATGATCCTTCCACTACCAGTTTTAACCATTCAATTGGTCAAATCTATTGATCTCTAAGAGATCATGGATGCACTTGCAGACAAGTTTTCGGCGCAGCAGAATACTCCTGTGTTACTCAGAGGACGCGTGAATAAGCAAGACAATAGACTTACCGCATTTACTCGAGTAATAGCGCAACACTATTTATGAACGAGGCCTTGCGTCTGCCTTCCCGCAAAGAGCATATACAGCCAATCATTGCGTGGCGCATAAATATTATAGGGAATAACAAGATCGAAAAAACGATTCTCCATACAAATGCAATCTATACAGATGGTATCTTCGCACAAAACTTTATCTCTGTCTTTTAAACAGCTGAGCTCATGCTGTCGATCACGGTGATTGGCAACCTGCGTACTCTGTGGAAAGTGAAAACTTAGGTTCTTTTCATAAACAGTGCGGGTATTACTCGAGTAAACACGGTGCTCCTTAGACAATATGAATTTGCTTTCACGAGGTTCTGCTTCCAAGAATCGGCAGGCCGTAGGGTTCGCACACATTTTTTCCTCGCCGGCATTTTGTTCTTATGCGTTGGACGGCGGTCAGAAGTAGGGGTGCTCGAATAGTTCTCAAATCAAGTAGCGCAGTGCTATTTCTGACGTGAACACAGCAGGGCAAAGTGGAAGGGCACACCGATCGTGTCTTTTACCATGGGCAATAGCAATTGCTTCCCCAAGTATCTTGCCATATAGTAAACCTTGCTTGCCTTCTACTAGGGCAATCACGCTGTTCCCTTATTTTGGAACTTCTTTCATCGTAGATACTTCTATGTCGAAATTTTTATATACAATATATCTGGTTGAAATCTGAAAATTCCCTAACGGTTCTTGAAAACATGCATTCTTGAAGTCTCAAGTACGCAACATTTCAATGATATCTAGTTTAAAAGCAACCTCTACTGATAACTTAATGGTCATTTTTTAAATTAACCTAATATACAAAGTTGTCTGAAAATGTTTAAATGAACAATTTGGCGGGTGGTGAATGGTAGTCAGGACACTCTTCTCTACGTCAAGGAATATTTCTTAACTAATTCTGACACACAATAACAAGAAAAGAAAACGTCTTCACTGACCTCAGTAAGAACGGCTATACGAGCGGTTTTATCCACCGTACTGCTTTTGCATGAGCCAAAGTCATCGGCACCTTCAGCCACAAGAAGTACAGTCTCAGAAATGCCTGCGCGTCCTACTTACCCGCAAAACACTCGAAGAGCCAATCTCTGCGATCTACAAAATCAGCTCAGCGAATGATCAGCAGAAATTGTTTAGACTCAAAATTAAATTCGCGCTGTGGCATTACGGAATACAAGCATGACACTTTGCATTGCGTAATGACAAAACGCAGACTTTATTTTTAGGCCTAAACGGATGTTTCGTTTTAAGTCTAAACGTTGACGCGCCAACCACGCGCGTCAGTGTTCCTTATATTGAAGGAACAAGCGAAGTACTGGCACACGTGCTGGTCAGGGTGGACTTGATAGAGTTGGTACTTACAAGACAGTATCAACATTCGGATGGCTTATGCCATGACCAAAGTCATCTTTTTAAAGAGAGGACGCAAGATGTCATTTCTAGGATTTATTGCGCGGATAGTCCAGTCAGATACGTCGGCGAAATCAAGAACTTTAAGGAGAAGATCCGCCAACACCAAAACCACGTTCGCAACAAGTTCACGACTTCACGAGTTGACGTTCACGAGTTCAGCGTAATTGCTGAACACTGCGACGTCAAAGACCGCCGCAATGACTTTAAGAACATCCGCATTCTTAACATTTGAACTAACCAGCGACTAAAATGTTTCGTGGAATTGTGGTACGTAGAAACTACGTAAGAAAACATAAATAGGTCCCTCAGGGCTTACCATCTGCCGATGTCCACAAAGCAAATGTTGTGTGTATGTTTATACAGCCGGAAGTTAGTCTGCCTCAGTGGGCGTCTGGTGTCTCAACTGTAGATGAGCAATTTAGCCAGTGCGGTACAAGTTCAACACGCTAACTTAGGGTGTTTAAGTTGCACCACGTAGTGCTGATACACGACCGCACGCCGGTACGATGCTCATCCCCATCGAAACTGGAGGAATCGGGAATGAACCCAGGATCCCCGGGTTCAGCCGTTCAATAGAAACGTAGCGTTCCTAATTACGCTTTGAATGTAAGTCCTATTTTTACAGAAGAGCAGTTAAGGTCTAATTTCACCAGTTTCGTGTCCGTAGGACAAGTAAATCTCGACACAACCCGCTGGACAGCTACCGCCATCTATATGCTACGGCGGGCGTATTACATAGTACAGCTCCGCTGCTCTTCCTTGTACTCCAGAATGGAAAGGCAGAATGTGTTTTTTTAATTATGCCACCCAACCGGACACATTTCTCATATAATGCCAAGTTCAAGGTATAATATTGTTACAATGGCCTTGTTTAGCTTAGCATACCTAGAGATGTCCCTAACACAATCTTCGCTGAAATTATTGAATCACGCATTAAAAAGTAGACGGAAACAATAAAAGCAGTTTAAGAAATACGCTCTAGAATCCCTTCCCCTCAAAAAAAGAAGAAAATAATACACTTTTTTACTAGGAAATATGGACGCTCAGTCAAACACGCGCCAGATTAAAGCCATCATTGCTGATATTCTCTTTGTTCCTACCGAGAAGATGAGTAATTGAAACAGGCGTATACGAGCTCTCCACAAAGGCCAATTGCTGGGGCGAAGGAAACAATGGAGTCTAATGTGGCAGTGAACTGTCCTGCAGTGGTAATCATGAAGTGAAAGGAATGAAAGGGAAAAAACCGAATGTCGGTTATGGCAGCGTTCATGCACAGCTGCTTAAAAGCGTATATATAAGATAACATAAAATATGTTTTGTCTTAGTTGTAACCTCGACACAACCCGCTGTAACTCACATATTTAACTTGTACATATTGTCGCAAATAAAAACATAAACTTGATTAATAAAACCTAAAATAAATGTTTATTGCGGCGAACTTCTGCCGAGAAACAAAGTAACAAAGACAGTACTTCGACGGCGACGGAAGGGCGACTGACTCAAGCAGCCATGCGAAACTCCTTTTGTAAACGCGTGGGTATCTAGAAATTTCCGAGCGTGAATAAAGAACAAGCTTTTCGGGAAAGAGTCACCTAAAACACTCCAGTCATGGAAAAAAAAAAAAGATAAAAAAGGGCAAGCGCAGGCGGGGGTCAAACCCCAGCAGGCGATGCACACTGTTGACTCAGCTATTTGCACGCGGCATTACTCCCCTCTTGTAAAAACGCATCATCCAGATGCAACACAAAATAAAATTGACAGCTCAAAACATGAGAAAGGCAAACCACAGAGTCACATAAAACACAAATTTTGACAGTCCTACTGAGCATAGTTGAGTTAAAACGGGACGAGGTGAATCAACTTCGGGTCGCAGAGGGTGGCGTGCTGCGACAATGAATTGGTTGGTGTTCAGGACTTCAGATCACACTTTGTAGCCGGGCTGGAACTGGGCGTCGTGGCGACAAAGATTGTACCAGCTATCGTCAGCATGTTGTGCGGCTTGAACCAAAATGCGAAACGAGCTGGCGGACTTCCTCCGCTCGTTGATTGACAAACCGAGCGTTGTCGTCTTGTTCGTCTTTCTTGTCAACATCACACTCGTCATCAGTATCGTCATCGCATTCGTCATCAAGGTCGTCGACAAGGTTAGTCGGGGGTGTCGTTGAAGTCGTAGTCGGGATCGTCGTCGATATCGTCCTCCGAGTCATCGTCTGCGTCATTGTCAGTGTTGTCGACAAGGTCTAAGTAACTGTTTGTCGTCGAAGCCGTAGTCGGGTTGGTTGTTGACGTCGTAGCCGGAGTTAGTATTAAAAATTCGAGGTCCGTTTTATCGTCGGCATCGTCATCGAAGTTTTCATCCCGTTATGGTCGAGGTCGTAGCAAGGGGCTTTGTCGAGTTCATAGTCCAGGTCGTTTTCGGGGCCGTAGTTGAGGTCCTCGTTGATGTCACAGTTGGATTCATCCTCGAATGTTTTCGGGGACGTTGCCTTCACAGTCGTCGCCTTCGGTGTTATCGTGTTCACAGGTGGTACTCATCGATGGGCATATATGGCGTCACCCCTACCTCCACCAAAATGTCACAAATTAAAACATAAACTTCATTAATAAAACTCAGAACAAACGTTTGATGCGGCGAACTTGTGCCGAGAAGCATAAAGTAAAAAAGACTATACTTTGACGGCGACGGAAGGGTGACTGGCTCAAACAGCCATGCGAAATTCCTTTTGTAATGCGTGGGTATCTAGAAGTTTCCGAGCGAGAGCAAACAACAAGCTTCTCGAGTCATCTGGAACCTTCCAGTTATCCAAACAAAAGAAACAAAAAGTGCAAGCGCTGGTGGGGACCAAACCCCAGCCAGCGGAGAACGCTATGACTCAGCTATTCGCACGCGGCAATATGAGTAGGCGTACTTAATAAGCGTATGCTTTTGCTTTCTTTATTAGATAAAATAAGATGACCCTAGTAAAGCTGCTTTTGTTTGTGTTTCCTCTAAATGAAGGTATTATACTACTACTTTTGTCTGGGGCCTGGTACTGGCCGCCGTAGTGCTAGTCGTCATTTTCTACGTCACCTCTGTTGCCGAACGCGGTAACCCTGCTAGGCCCCCCACTACACCTGGAGAATCCAGTCGGGGTTTCGTCGAACCTGGAAACGTCGACGTGTCAATGTCCAGAGCTACGCAAAAAGACGATTCTTGGAAAAGTTAGGCGCAAGGCACCACGACAGAGAAGCTGTGCTTGGAGGGGCTTTGGCTGATGAGATCTTTGTGTGGAGTCCTTGAAAGAAGCGAATTTTTTCTATTAAAGCACCGCGTTCAAGAGGCTGAGTCTGAATTCTGAAGTAATTCCGTAATTTGTTCGTTGTTGAGATTTGGATTTTTTCACCAATCTGCGTTGTGTGTTGAGTTTGTGGACGCAGAAGAAATGTTGAAATAAAAAAATGCCGTATTGTTCTGTGGTGCGGCCTTGTGAATTAAGTATCCCAAACATACGGCGAGAAGAGTGAATACGTAGTGTGTCAGGAACCGAACCACTGAACTGGCTGATGCGCCGAGGAACTGAGGGAGAAGAAGAGAAGCGAGCGTGGGGACGTCAGTACGCCGATTTCTGGTTTGAATAATTAGTGGGTGGAGATCAAGTTAGCTGCCCTTGCCTCCCTCTGCACTCGTCGTACGCGATCAAATGCGAAACCCCAACGCCGGACACCGGCATTCCGCGTCTCTAAAGCATCCGACGAGGGCAATGGAGACAAAGGAAACTAGCTTTAAGTCCACCCACTAATCATTCCAACCAGACCACGGCGTACTGACGTCCCCGCGCGCTCACTTCTCTTCCTCTTCCTCAATTTCACGGCGCATAGAGCGTATTGATAGGGACCGTACCTAGAGTTCGGTTCACAAATGACAGGATAATGCTGCCAGCGCATCAGCGAAGGCAGTTTAGATTGTTTGCATTTTAGTTCCCTTAAATTCTCCATGATGTCGCTTGGTACATACATATTGTAGCATCTGGAATATGCTTGTTGTATATTCGACATGTCGTTATGGAAGTCTCCTCGAGTAGGGGACATTCACTGGACGCCATATTTGATGTAGTTGGCCGCGCACGTTGAAAACTTGCTCCCACTTATCGTTTACCGAGAACAACGGTACTGATAGGGTGGAAGTCACATATGCGCATGTTCAACATGGGATTCCACCTAATCACGGTTGTCATTATCGTTGACAGACAATAATAGAGTGATAGGTCGGAGCGTGCGATGCGAACAACGACCTTCATTATGCCCTCCGGTGAATAACTCCTGCAGCGTGGCACATTGGCTTTGACTATTTAGACGCGAGAGGTGACGGAATGGATTTTTGTTATTTGTAATTTTAGGAAGATAAAAAAAAGAATATATCGTCCGAAGTGTTTTTAAATTTGGTGAAATGTCTATTTTACTTCCTTGATTCCGCATATCCGCTGTAGAGACATGTAGGGGGTACAGTTGTGGATGTACTGATAAAACACTACTCGTAGTGCATCTTTGTTGCGGGTCGCACTTGCTCCTCTAGAAAAACAGGCCAACATTAGGTCGACATACGTGTGAGAAATCATATGTATACAGACGAGCGCGTACAGATACGCAGGTTATGATGAACCTGTCTTTAGATTCGGCAGTTAGATTCTACACTTAGGTCTACTATTTTTCCGTGACTCGAATGTAAATCCGCAACCTCATCAGTCTCTACATGTGTATTGTCCGTTTCAATGTGAAACCATTGAGCATACAGCCATATGCATCTCATGGGCAATCTTTTTAAAGCGCAGCTCTTAGGCGCCCGTTTCCGGGTTGGGCGGCGTCGGCGTTGGCGTCGGCGTAACCGCGCGCTTGCATTATGGGCGAACGGCGCAACGGACAATAAACAAATTTAGCGGGGAAACTCAATTAGGGTTGAGGTCACGTAACGTCAATTTTCCCGCTAACTTTAGAGTGGAAAGTTTTCGCTAAATTTTCCGCTTAATTTAGGGGGGGACATTTTCACTAAATTTCCCCGCTAAATTTAGCCGGAACATTTTCGCTGAATTCGCCGATAAATTTAGCCGGAAAATTTAGCGAAATTTAGCGAAAATTTTTCCCCAAATGGGAGGGGAGCAGGCTATGACGTTTAACGAGAACAGGACCCGGTATGACGTCATGGCCCAGCGATGCCGGAAAAAGAACCCGATTCCAGGCTGCCTTGCGCATCAACGCGCTCTCAACCAAAACTAAATCAAACCAAGCTCCCAGCGTCTGCTCTCCACTCGGTCGACTGCGTTAGGCTTAGGCTACGTCTGTTCCGTGCCTGCGGTCTGCTTCGTCTGCTTGCTGTCGCGGCTGGCTTTCGATAGGATCTGCGCACTAAAAGAAGTTTCGATGCCAGCCCACATTCTCGTCATGGCGGAGGAAACCTACACCTTCTGAAGCAGGCCCCCCCCCTTTTATGGTAGCCAACCATTCTCCAGCGTATGTGCTGAGAATGGCACCTGACACGCTTGCTTTCCAGAGCCGCGCTATGCGGGGGAGCACGCTGCTGACTCAGTTATTCGCACGGCAATATGAGTAGACGTATTTAATAAGCGTATGACGCTAGTAAGCCTGTTTTTGTTGGCGTTTCCTCTTACTAAAAGTATTCCACTACTAATTTTGTGTAACACCTGGTACTGGCCGCCCTAGTGCTAGTCGTCATTTTCTACGTAACCTCCGCTGCCGAAAGCGGTAGCTCTGCTAGGCCCCCGCTAGATCTGGAGGATCCAGTCGTGGTTCCGTCGAACCTGGAAAAGTCGACGTGTCTATGCCTCAGAGCTACGCCAAAAGACAGTCCTGGCAAAAAGTTAGGAGCAAGTCACCACGACAGGGAAACCGTGCCTGGTGACTGGCTGACGGGAACCTGCGTGCGGAGTCCTTGAAAGAACCGAAATTATTAATAGAAGCATCGGCGTTCAAGAGGCTCAGTGAATTCCAGGCGGATTCCGTAATTTGTCCGCTGTTGAGATCCAGTTTTTTTTACCAATCTGCGTTGTGGGTTGAGTTTGTGGACGCAACAGAAATGTTGAAATAAAAACATGTTCTATTGCTTTGTGTCGCGGCCTCGTGAATTGAGTAACCCAGACATAAGGCGAGAAGAGTGAATACGTAGGTGTTAGGAACCGAAACACTGAACTGGCTGATGCGCCGAGAAACTGAGCGAGAGGAGGAGACTAGAGGGGACGTCAGAACGCCGAGCTCTGATTGGATAGATTTGTTGGTAGACCTAAAGTTAGATGCCTTTGCCTCCTCTGCACTTGTCGAACGCGTTCAAATGCGAAAGCCCAACGTCAGACGCCGGCATTCCGCGCTCTAACGAGTTCGACGACTGCAGTGGAGACAAAGCTTTGAGTCCATCCACTAATCCTTCCAACCAGACCTCAGGGTTCTGGCGTCCCCGCGTGCTCGCTTCTCTTCCTCTTCGTCAATTTATCGGCGCATAGAGCGTGTTGATAGAGTCCGTACCTAAGAGTTGGGTTCACAAATGACAAACTGCCAGCGCATCAGCGACAGCAGTTCAGATTGTCTTCATATTAGTTCCCCCAATACTCCATGATTTAATTTGGGCATACATTTTGTAGCATCTCGAGTATGATTGTTGCATATTCGAGATGTCATTGTGGAAGTCTCCTCGAGTAGGGGGCATTTACTGGATGCCATAATTAATGTAGTTGGTCGAGCACGCTGAAGACTAGCTCCCCCTTATCGTTTACCAAGAACAACAGTACTGATACGGTGGAAGTCAGATATGCGCGTGTTCGACGTGGGATTCCCCCCAATCGCGATTATCATTATCGTTGAAAACAATAATGGGGAGATAGTTTGGAGCATGCGATGCGAACAACGACTTTCTTTATGGCCTGCAGTGACTAACCCCTGCAGCGTGACATATTAGCGTTCCCTCTTGAGACGCTAGAGGTGAAGGAATGGAGTCTTGTTATTAAGTAGTTTTAGGAATAGAAAAAAAAACAATAACTCAGAAATTGTTTGAAATGTCTTTGAATTTGGTGAAATGTCTATTTTACTTTTTTGATTCCGCATATCCGCTGTACAGACATGTAGGGGCTCCGTTGTAGATGTGCTACTGATAAAACACTGCTCGCAGTGCGTCTTTGTTGCGGGTCGTACTTGTTCCTCTAGAAAAACAGGCCACATTAGGTTCACCCACGTGTGAGAAATCACATGCATACAAACGAGCGCGTACAGATAGGCAGGGCAATGGTGATGAACATATGTGTGGATTCAGCAGTTAGCCTCTACACTTAGGTCTAATATTTTCCCGTGATTCGAATATAAATCCGTAACTTGAACCGTCTTCGACATGTGTTTTGTCAGCTTCAATATAAAAATACTGAACATACATGTCGTATGCACGTCATAGGCAATCATTTTTATAGTGAAGTGTAACTGACCCGGAACAAAATATTATATTTGACGATAAAACGAAACTGCTGAAGTTCGGACACAAAAACATCAAATTTTTCATGTTCGTGATTAGTGTCTCGTTTTGCTTAGTCGATTCTAAAACTGGAAAGGGGTGGCATTTTTTTTCCTAGAAGGAATAAGTGCCTTTAACGTGACTAACGTAGAGCAGCGCAGGTCGTGCTAATAGGTTGATCACCGAGAAAGATGAGAACATGAATCTTCAGGTCGAAGGTCAATTCTCTTAAAAGACAAACAATGATCTTGTATTATATTGTTATCCAAAAAAGTCTCCTCCGCTTCAATTTTGGCATACAACGGAAGCTGCCACCGAGCCTATCAGAACAACAGAGCGAGATACCTCCTGATAAGTTATTATTGGAGCTGACTCCTCCTTTTGAAAGCTGTCACGTGCTACGGTCCCGTAATTCTGATTGGTTCCCTTGGGTTGTAGCGTTCGCCATTTGCTAAGTTGTAATTGAAACGGAATTTACAAGTACCCAAGACACGATTATGTTTCTGCCTTTACAGGAACTTCGTTGCTTAAGTGTCCACTGGTCAACGCATAGGTAATGCATCTTCTCCGTTGCGCAGTGCCACTGCACAGAACGATTTGCGTGACCGGACTGACGATGGAAATCTTTCGACGCGGGCTAATCGAGAGGCGAACGTCGCAACCGACAATAATGAACTTTATTATATGGCCCCTTCCAGAAGCTTCTCGCTGTTGTTATTCAGACGACCTGGAGCCTCTCGCATATTTCTCATGTTTAAATACGGAGGAGTGAGAGCACGTGGAGAGGAAGCGCGAAATACTTTTGAAGTCAGACGGCCTTAATAAAATTAAAGCAAACATCGGCGTGATCTCACTGGCTCGGCTCAAGGCGGCTTCGTATCGACACATTTGTATTCAAAGCCGCAGTAGTTGCCTGCCAGGACCTTGAAGGAATTCTGTTGCGTCCATAGAGGCTCCGCCGTATATAAGCCAACGGAGAGCACGCTAAGACTTAGCGCTTTAGCGATTCGGAGCCCTATCGACACGGCGACCATGGCTGTCTCCAAAATGGTGAGTAGAGAAGTTCACCAATATTTTTGAACTGCGAGGATGGTTTAATAGTTGGTGCCTCGCCCTATTGTCAATCGCTCGCGTGATGGCCCCCTCCAACGTGTGCAGACGGTTGACGCGTGCTAACTGCCAGACGTTTCAGTCTTGTTGACATTATTACAAAAAAATGCAAGTTTTTTATGAAAGAAAAAAGAACGAGCGGTACGTTCAATGAACAGAAGGTCAGGGTGCAGACAAGCTGGTGATGAATCGACGTCCCACAACTCCGAGTGAGTGTGTGTCGTCTTGGCTTACCTGCAGTCTTGGGCTTGCGTTAAATCGATAGGTACTTTATTTTTCACTTTTGTGTTTGGTAAAAAAGAAGAGAAGCTCGATAAATTTTGAGCGATATCATCAGCATAGTAATGGTCCGTTTTCAATTATTTATTTTTAAGCAGATTTTTCAATTCTTAGACGCGAGTCACTTTTGTTTTTACAAAATTTCAAGCACATGAAAATAAGTTTTTCTGCAAGACAACTCTGCGTGAGTTGGAACATAATAATTTTATTAATTTTTTTAACAGGCTAGGTGTAATTTGTTTTGTGTGTGTTAAGCTAGTGCGTAATAATTTTATTTATTTACCCCAAAAGCCCTCACGCGCATTACAGATATTATGTGTGGCACAACCTTCGGAAAAAATTATTGAATATAACATAAATGCTAGGAAAGAAAAAACAATTTCGTTTCTGGAGAAAAATTAAAGAAACGTAATTGCAACTTGTTTAAGGATTGAATTGAGGGAACGAGGAACGGGCTGTCATTCTCAAGAAACGTAGGGCGAGGCTCATCGTGTTCACACTTCGCACATTCGTGTTTTGTTGTTGGGTTTCCTGATCGGCTAACGTTGCAATCTCTTTGGTTAGGGAATAAAAGTAAGATGCTCAGGAATCACCACGTCATGCGTCTCTTGGGCTGCCAGGGACTAAAGTTAGTTAGAAATATAACGGCAGTAATCTCGATGCTCTTAGTAGGTAGCTTTCCAAGTATTCTCAACAGATTCTAATGGCGTTGTTATTTTACTTAACAGATGCCATTCAAGACGTCGGCGTTTTACAGCGCTCGGTCATTACTTGAAGTTTCTAGTTAAAATTGAAGCCTAGGGGTACTTTTAGATTAAGTATTTTTTCTAAATGATGTTAAAAAGTTTTTGGTGACTTTCACTCTAGAAAAAAATCGACAAGTTAATTTTCCCGCAGAACATAGCAACCGCCATTCACAGCGAAAAGCCTAGCAGCAAATCACCAAGCTCAAAATACAATAAGACAAAAACAACAACAACAACAAAAACAACAAAAACAACAACAACTACAACAACCGTTGTTTGCAGGGAAAACGAGCATGATGTTTTACTTGCTCACTATCCCTATGCACGTCGTATTTTGTCTTAGATATAATCGTATTTTGTGCTTCGTCCTCCGCTGGTGTCCTACTATTTGCTGTTTGGCTGCCTCTTGTTTCCCAGAAAGGTGAACACACGAACTTCTCTTAGAGCGTATATCCTATATACCCGCAAACATTACTCTACTATTAGAAAATATAAACATCCCTGACTGTTTGAGAGCTTTCTTTTTCTAAAAAAACAACAACAAAGTTAAAGTTGAGGCTTGGGCGAGTTGGTACATACTTCGGAATTAAAAACAGCATGAAAAAGACGAGAACCAGACAAAGAAGTGACACGGACGCAGCGCTGTGTCCGTGTCACTTCTTTGTCTGGTCCTCGTCTTTTTCGCGCTGTTTTTAATTCCGAAACAACAAAGTACTGTATTATTTTCATGATCTCCGTGAAATCGAATGGTTTACGGTAGAGTTACATAAATAATGAGGAAAACGAGCTTATACACCATCTCAGCGTAACTTAACAATCGCCGATGCCTACGCTTCCAGTGAGGCAATCAGCGGGTGGGAAGGACACACATGAATATACATCAATCCACCAGTTGCGCTTAGTGTTGTCAAAGTTTAAAAAAAAGTCGTTCATGTACGAAGTTTCAGTGACAGAAGAAGTTTCTAGAGGAAGGAAAGCGACGTGTTTGACACACAAAGGAAGGTCCGGGAAAGAGTGCGCACCCTCGTTCCCCTCTTCTCCAACTGCTTGGCTTACTCTATCCCCCATGTACCTTTGGTATGGGCTGTAACGTGCTTCGCCTCCGTCACTCTGATTCCTCCGAGGGCGACGTAGTGTTCGCTCTTTGTCAAATTACTGGATAATGAAGAATACAAAGGGCCAAGCCGAACTCTTCGCAATGATTCTTTCTTGTCCAGGTCCTGCTTTTGGCCGTAGTGCTGGTCGTCACCCTTTGCATAACCTCCACTACCGGACAGCGAGGAGGTGGTGGCAACTTCAGACCTGGAGGAGGCGGTGGTGGCAACTTCAGACCTGGGGGAGGGGGAGGTGGTCCCTTCCGACCTGGAGGAGGAGGCGGAGGTGGTCCCTTCCGACCGGGAGGAGGAGGCGGAGGCCGTCCCTTCCGACCTGGAGGAGGGAGGTGGTGGTCCCTTCCGACCTGGAGGAGGAGGAGGAGGAGGTCGTCCACACAGGAATGGATAACCTCCATAAGAAGCACCCTTGAAGGAGCCGCGCTTTTCCAAGAAAACACCAGGATCAAAAGACTCAGTATGCTTTTTTTATGTCTCTTAATGTGAGAGATATAATCATCTGTTTTCAGCCCTCGCGTGTGTTGTTTACTGCATTCATAAATGCGATATAACAATAAATGCAGAAATAAAAACATGAAATTTTGCTCTGCTTGGTGCTCTGGAGAATTAAGTCACCCGAACACAACGCAAGAAAAGTTTGTACACGTAGATCCCAGCAATTGGCCCCTCCCCTGAGTACACTGCTGGATCCTAGTAATAAAAAATAAAGACTGCCGACTTCTAAGCCGGTACCTACAGTTTGATTCACAGCATGATCCTGCCACTGTCAGCTTTGGCCGTTCAACTGGCCAACTTTATTGATCCCCAAGGGCTTATGTATGTACTTTGCACACAAGGTTTCTGTCAGAGCAAAGATTCCTGTGTTACTTAGAGGACAAGTGCATAAGCAAGACAATTGACTTACTCCCTAGGCAAGATGTATTTACTCTCACGAAGTTCTGCTTCTAAGAATCGGCAGGCCGTATGGTTCGCACACATTTTGTCTCATCGGCCTTCTTTTGTATGGGTTTGACGGCGGTCAGTAGTAGGGGTGCTCGACTAGTTTTCGAATCATCTAGCGCAGTGTTATTTCTACCGTTAAGGCAGCAGGGCAAGTGAGAAGGGCACACCAAGCGCGTCTATTTAGTCTGGGCAATAACGATATCTTTCCCAAATACCTTGCTATATAGAAAACTTTGCTTGCCTTCTGAGAGGGCACTCCGCCGTTCCTTTATTATGGCACTTCTTTCATCGGAGATACTTGTATATGGAAAGTTGTATATACAATCTGTCGAATTGAAGTCTGTAATTTCCCGTAAGGTTCTTAAAAACATGAATTCTTGGAGTCTCAAGAAGGCAACATATATATAATATCTAGTTCAAAAGCAACCTCTACTAGTCACTTAAGAATCATTTTCGAAACAAAACCTAATATAAAAATCCGGGTGAAAACATATAAAAACGATTTGGCATGCGGTGAATGGTGGTCAGGGCACTCTTCTCTACGTCCAGGGATATTTTCTAGACTTATTCTGGCAGAAAATAACAAGATGAGCAAAACGTCTTTGCTGACCTCAGTAAGAACGGCTATACGAGCAGTTTTATCAACCGCACTGCTTGTCATATAGGCTAAATCATGGACCTTCAGTCACAGGCAAGTACCTAGTCCCGGCCAACCACGCGCGTCAGCGTTCCTTATATACAAGGAAGAAGCGAAGCACTGCAAGATACAAGGAAGAAGCGAAGCACTGAAAATATTAATATTTTCACAAGAAAATATTAATATTCGGACGGCTTATGTCACAACCAAAAAATCATTCCCCTAAAGAGAGGGCGCAGGGTGCTATTTCTAGGATTCATTAGGTGTATTGTCCGTCCACATACGTCGGCGAAATCAAGAACTTTTAGGAGAAGATCTGCCAACACCATAACCAGGTTCGCAACAAGTTCACTGCTTCACGAGTTCACGAGTTCACGAGTTGACGATCACGAGTTCAGCGCAGTTAGTGAACGCTGCGACGTCAAGAACCGCCGCAATGACTTGAAGAACATCCGCATTGTTAACGTTTGAACTATACACCGACTAAAAGTTTTCGTGGAATTGTGTTACAGACAAACTACGCCAAAAATCATAAACAGGTCCCTCGTGGTTTTACCATCTGCCGACGTCCAAAAACTTAAAAATATCAACAGCTAAAAAAAACAAAACAACAACAATACCTTGAAAGAAGACGAAAACGCAAACACTCCTCTTCGCGACGGCCATCACGAATGACCCACGAAGAAGAGGCTGAAGAGGCCTCGAAACGTTGCGTTCCTTAATTCGCCTTGAATATACGCCCTGTTTTTTTTAAATTATTCCACCCAACCATACAGATCTATGTCGAATGTCAAGTGGGTCTGTTGAAGGTATAATATTGTTACGATAGCGTTGTTTGGTTTTAGCAGACATGATGATGTCACTAGCACAATCTTCGCTGAAATTCTCGAATCTACAAACAAAAACTATGAAAAACATGCACCAAAATACCTGCCATCAAAAACAAAAAAAAACAAGAAAAAACAAACAAAGAGACAAAAAAGGAGAAAAAAAAAAGACAGACGCTCAGTTAAACACGCGCCAGACTATCGCCGCCATTGCTGACCTTCTCTTGTCTCACCGATATGATGAGGCACTGAAACAGGCGTTTAAGATCCTCTACAAAGGCCATTGCTGGGGCGAAGGACGCAATAGAGTCGTATATGGCAATGAACTGTCCTGCAGTGGTAATCATGAAGTGAAGTAAACGGAATAAAATGAAGTGAAAACCGAAGGTCGGTTATGGCGGCGTTCATGCACAGCTGCTTAAAAACGTGTATATAAGAAAACCTTCATATTTGCGTAGTAAAATACGTAACATATGTAATTTGTGCATATTAGCAGACGTATTCAATAAGCGTATGCAGGGTAGCTAAAGTTTCTGCACTCTATTAGCGCCGAGATGTTTCGGCGGCGCCTCCTTACGGTTTCCGTTCGTTACGTCACGACCAGGATTTGCCTCGCTGTGAACCACCAATGGGCTGGCATTATCAGTAGACAGGATGGTTCGGCCAATCGCGAACTTCGACCAGTGCGACGGTTTTTGTCGCGCACGTCGCTTTGTCGCGCACTTCCCCGTATAAAATATTGGAAGTAAATAACCAAAATAAAGAGTTGAGGAACACGCGTGCAAGCTGCCATTTGTTTTAGGCGTTTACTTTAGAACAGTTACTGCTGCCATAGCCTTCTCTATACTCACAACGCCTGGCAGTTCGACGACGGAGACAAAGTGTGCCCGGTCGCAGATTTGGAGCACGAGCATCTGGTAGCACGGAGCTATTTTCGGGGAACGTGGACGTCAGCGCAGAGCTTTTGCAGCGGCGAGAGCCCGAAATATGGTTTTAAAACCCGACGAGAAAAGATGCGGTGGCGCAAGAAAACGCAAGGAGCACGAGCGGACATTCCATCGCTCGGGCGAAGTGTGTTTTGGCGTCTCACCGCAGCGGGGCGCCCGTCACGTGGCTCTCCTCTCATTCGTTGTTTGCCGCTCTACCTTTTCACTTTCGGCGGCCGCTTCTCGTGGCGATCTGCCAGGATTTGTCAGTATAGA
The DNA here is from genome assembly GCA_037355805.1 of Ixodes ricinus. Lineage (NCBI taxonomy): Eukaryota > Metazoa > Arthropoda > Arachnida > Ixodida > Ixodidae > Ixodes > Ixodes ricinus. The sequence goes on along the minus strand of JAZHYW010059199.1, from coordinate 16,281 downwards.
GGAGGCTATGCTGCTGCAGATGCCGGCACGCGCGGCGCATGGAACATTATATCCTGCTTTCTCCTTTATGCTTGGGTAATTTAGCAATAGGTCTATTTCACTTCTATTCTCTCGTCGTAATGGAAAGGCCGCGTATACTCTGGACTCCCGAAGAGCAACGCGCCTACGAAGAGCAACGGCGGGAACGGCACCGAGAATGACAGCGGCGGCGGCGGGCGGCAAACACCACCGATGAAGATCGTGCACAAAACGCCAAGTACATGCGGCAAACCAGACAAGTCGACGAACGTCGCGGGGCGGAGAACGCGTCAAAAAGACGCAGGTACCATGCTGTTAAATGGACAACTTTAATGGAGCATACGCTAAATTCTTTGTTACGTTTGTGTCATGTGCTTAACAGCTTCGCTGGTCAACCACCTTCACAGGGTTGAATGGCTGATGATTTTTTTAGAATGTATTAAAAATTGCTAGAAAAAGTATTCAATTGCGACTGTAAAAATGCGTCTATAACTATGGACGAACAGAAATTCTTAACAAACACAAGCAAAACAAAGCTGTAATGTTTTGACCAAAATTTAAAATATTCATTTAATAAATACGATATATTTACCTACAGTGAATAGTTGGACTTTTCAATACACTGGGATTTGTGTTTTCTTACAATATGTCCTAGTACGAGCACATGAAATATTTGATTAAAAAATGTATCACAAAACAGTTGGACTGATACGCCGGCATCAGTATATATTTCTTACACTGATTAAATATGTACAATGTAAGTAATTTATTATTTTCAGTTATTAATTGATCTGGCGTGCAGCCATAGGGGTATCACCCTTAAAAAGTGCACCGAACTCAAAAAGACACTGCGCATAATTGCAAATGCACAATATCTTTCGCACATATAAAACTTGTTCAAAATTATGTTTTCAATATTCATAACCTTTACCATCACAAGCTATAGATAAAAATTAAAACAAGAATCTAGCACCTCTTCCCTCATAGGACTGGGTAATTGTGCAACCACAACGCGTAAATTAAAAAAAAAAGCTTGGAATCTTTGGCAGGTACAAAGTTTTGATTGAACACCGCTAAAGAAATGTAGGCCTACAGAATTCCAAGACTTCTAAACTTGTTGCGTTCTCATGATATTCCACAAACACCATGAATCCTCAAGAGTTATGCATACCTACCTTGTGCATTTACCACCTTGTGCTTCGTTTATAATAAAATTCCTTGATTATTGAGGCGCATTGCTCAAATTGATTCTAGTGCGAATTCTTGCTACTTGTTTTGTCTTCTGTCTGTTTTTATTTTTGCGAGGTGCTGAGTGAATAAATATTTGAACTTTGCTTGAAATTGTCTTTCACGCTGCTATACTGCGAAATACTGAAATCCTGTAGATCATCTCTTTTTCTCGGTCCACACCCTTTGCTTGACTTGAAATGACTTCAAAAGAGAATATTTATTTATTTTATTTCACCGATACGGCTGCTCTCCATTCAGAGCCAGTGCTGGAGTAGAGTCGACGGCAATATACAGGGAAAATAAACATGAGCAATTAAATCGCGGTTAAAAACAAATTGTCGTGAAGTGCAGCGGTGAAATATTTAATTGAAGAAAGCGTCACAACATAATTTTTATAATGAATAACAATATTTTATTGCCCGAGAAAAAAATGAACATTTGAAAACATTGCTTTTAAATTTGTGTTGCTTTATAGTTCTGTTGTGATTTATCCTGGTAAATCCGGTGGATCGCCAAGGATGATACAATTTCAACGTTAATCTCAAACTCCCCATGGAGAAATAATTTCAAATATTTGAATTTTTTAATTTTTGCCCTTCCTGAAAGTTGACTTGTTTAATCAAGTGCAACACAGATAAAGGTTACTGAATGAGTTAAGAATGAATCTAACAGCCTTTTTTATGCCTTCTAGTTTGCTCAATCCTCCCGCCGCATGGGGAAACCAAATGGTATTAGCGTATTCCAACACAGGTCTAACTAGAGTCTTATATTCTTATTTTCTTATGTTTTTTTCTTCAAAATTTGAAATTTAATATTTTGTTTAAGAGTAAAAAGAACATTTCTAGCCTCGTTTAAAAGATTATCGGTATGTTGGATCTAAGTTAGTTTTTCAATAAAGATAACGCCAATATATTTATAATGGCCTACATTTTGCATTTTTCTTCCGTTGCCGGAACAGTTATGTTTTATGGGACCTTTTTTCTTCCATGTTATGGATATCACTACAGTTTTGTCGTAGTTTATTTGTATCTGTCATCTGCTTGTCCATTCCTCTATCTTTAGTGGGGAACTATGAAGATTTAATTAATCCTGCAGAGGTGATATCTCGAAATAAATAACGCAATCATCCGTAAAAAGTATAATTGGTACCTGGATGTTTTCTGAAATATAGTAGAACAAAAAAGGACCATGCACCAATTTTTGAGGTACACTTGAATTGACATACCGAGTAGGAATAGTTAACTAGAAAGCGAGCCAAGTTATCAATTGCTCATTTTTGAAAATTGATGCGAGCTTGAGCAGGAGTTTCGACTGTGAGACGCGGTTAAGAGCTTATGAAAAGTCTAAAAAGACTACATCTATTGGTCTCCTGTTATTTATTGTGCTGGGGAACGTATGCACTACACTTCTGTGAGCTGAGTAACAGTTGATAGAAATTTCCTCGCTGAGACGCACAGAGAATATGATTGATTTCGAGATATTATACCGTCTTTTTAGAGATTGCGTGTTAAAGAAGTTTACAAGTACTAGTTAGTGAAAGTGGTCTGTAATTGAAAAAATTAAAAAATGGAATGCTTTTTTTTGTTGTTGACCTGCTGCGTTTACTTTGTCACTTGCAGACCACCAGCCAGGACAACGTAGACCGCATATTTACGGCCCTTGACTCGCGATATATTAAGCCCCAAGAAAAGAGGTAGACACGAGTATGCTCAGTTTCAATTCAAGTACAGTTACAGCCGCCGATCCGATCCGATAGGGACAATCAAGCAGTGCTAATTGTGAATCGTCACGGCGTTTACTTCCTTTATGGATTTCTTATCTGCAGGTAAACCAGTCACGCGCAGAACAAAGCGTCATGGTACATTCACTGCGCGTGACTGGCTTCATCGGGGATAGAGAGGGCACGAGAACGATAAGCGCCGTGACGATGCACTTTTGGTGCCGCTTTGATCGACTCCATCAGGTCACAACGGTCGGACATGAAGTGAAACTGAGTTTAAGTGCATTTCATAGATTCCTGTCAACTTGAGAAACGCATGGCGTGACTTACTACGTCCGCGCTTTTTGCTTCGTAATTTTTTTTGTGGCATTCATATCGGCTATTGTTGCAGTGTCACTGGCTATCATGGGATAACAATATCCTGGGGTCTCGTCACACCCCGCGTTTATTAAGTTGTGTGCGAGTATGGTCCGGAGCACGAGGGGAGGGGAGGGGGGGGGCTACGAATAACGACATTGAGGATGGTGTTTTGCGAAGACATAAAAACTTTTACTCTCGGAAAAAAAAAAGACGAAGAGATGCGAGTCTTGGTATTGCTATAATTTTAGAAATAAATAAAAATGAATTCAGAACTAGTTCGAAAGGACTTTAGATTTAGTGAAGTATGAGGGTGATTAAAACAAAATTATCCGCACTCTGGATGGGAAAGTTAGTTTAATCAAAACCTTTTAAAACCCAAGGTTTTATAAATTGTGTCATCAGTAAAGCCTTGGACAATTTGCAAGTATCTGCCACATCATTCACTGTCACTTGTCTATAAAAAAACAAACAAAAACAGTTCGCTTGCACCCCTAATGTCGTCATCAGTTGTGGTGGAGGACGGGCGTCCGGTTCTTCTGTATGGCGAACACTCGTGCGCCCTTTCCTGAACTTTTGTATCAAACACACTTCTTCGCGACAAAACACTTCCTGTATTCTGCGCGCAAACTCAGAAACAAATATCGGTACCAAACACAAACTCGGACCACCAAAATATACGGCTCCTACACTTTCGCAAGTCCCAAGTGGTCCAGCCGTCGTTCCTCGCACCTCAGTCACAACCGAACTGACATCACACTTTTAAACCTTCACAGCAGAGACTGAAAAGACCTCGGACTGAAAAAGCTGATCTGTGCTCAGCAGAAGTTTTAAGATAACCGGAGTGTGGATAATTTTCGAATCACACTCGTATAGCATGCGTACGGTATTTAAACTAACGTTTCTAAGGCAATCTAAAAGGCCCGCTGAAATCGGTTTATCCGCGCATCGCACTGAAATTTGCTACAGAGGTGCAAGCAGGTGGTGGAAGTTTACAGCAAAAAAAACAAAAATAAATAAACTTACCTCCTTAAAAAAAAAGAACTTGTTCCTAGCAATTTACACCGCCACCTCGTAGACTATACACGCGTATCGTCTACGAAGTGGCGATACGAAGTCTGCTATAAAAACATTAATCTTCACTTTGGGGGCAAACACTGCTCCTGTATCCCTTTTCCTGCAAACAAAAAAAACAAATCTGCTCACTTTCAGCATTGGCTAACAGAGGAAGCTCCTGCCGACGAGCCAGTTAGAACGTCGGAGCGACAGACGTGGTAACATACAATCACGGTCAAAAGAAATACGAACAGCGGACAGCTTGCCATCCAGAGCCTGCAGAACCTTCTAGTGGGGTTCGTCTGTACTTCTCCTGCAAGATTATTATCCGTTGTTTTTCGCCCTGCCATTATATTCACTCTTGGCTGCATGTAGTGCGACACTCGCTGTTTTGATGGTAGGCCCACATTTGAATTGCCTCTTTTTATGATCAAAGGGCCGTTAGCGATCGCGTGAAAAATAAAGCACACAGTATTGAGCATTGTCATCTGTTATGTTATTGCAACATCATGATTGCACGAATAGCGCTGAAGCTACGGTTCTAGTGGATTATTGGAGAACAACGCCCGTTCTATACTTCGTCTGACCCTACGATGGACTAAAGGCAAAATATGGCCAGATCCCAACACGAGTCACTTAGAAATTGGGCGGTATTTCGCTTCGATGCACATATCGATGCCGGCGTCTCACATCACTGATCGGGATGGGAGGAGTGTGGTTCGAATCTAATAGCACTGTTTGACTCATCAGTTTCACATTGCAAAGAAAGCCACGATAAACAGGCTCTTTGCAGTGTCGAAGCCAGTAGAAATGATGCCGCGCTTTTTGATTTCGAGAATTATATGTCTCATCATTCAGTCGACCTTCAAAGTCCTTGAGCAAAAACACGTCGACGACACGAAAAGTACAAAAACGCGTCGGCGATATGAAAGGTACCAAAACACGTTGGCGACACGAAAGGTACCAGAACCCACGGTTCGCCACTGAACCACGAGATGGCGAAACTTGAGCCGGTATCGGCGGAGACACGCGCGCGGCGCAAACCGAGTGGGAGAGAAGGACACTCTCGCTCGGGCAGCGGTGAAAAGCGGTCGTGCGACAAGTCGTGAGATTAACGGCGCCAGAAGTGCCTCGTCAGAGAGCACGCTGTCTTCGGAGGTTCGCTATCACCGGGATCGGGGCTTGGGCTTTCGCCTTCAAGTCGTCTTAGGGATAACATAAGAGACCCTGTGAATTTTTCGTCCTCTCTAACCAATGTTAAGCATGTCATAATTTAGCGTGGAACTTGATTGGACCTGGCGGCCCGTGTTTTTGGCTTTTAGTCCATCGTATAATGACACAAGGTATAAACGGAATTGAAATAGCATCAATCCAATGACTAAGCGAAATATGTCAATAAAATACGAAACTGCTGCGGCTGCACGATGAGTGGCCACGGCGCCCAGAATTCATATGAAGAAGCAGCATCATTCTCGCAGCCGGCCACTCCAGAGCACAGCGTAAAAGCAGCGCTGTTGGCTGTGAATCTCAGTAATAAAATTTGTCGTGATGTATAAAAAACATGTACCGATATCTTGGTTTAAACAATTCCAGTATCCGCTGCTATATGGCTCCATGTGTATCGTTTGGTCGCCGTTCTGTTATTTGTATTTCTTTTGACCATGGCTGTACCATTGGAGCTAACTCTTTATGCGGAAAGTTCCGACGTGCTACGCCCGTCATTTTGATAAGCTCGCTTGGGTTTAAACGTTTTCTCTTTGTTAAGTTGCATTGAAACTTTGTTTACTACTAAGCAACGCATCGTAATATCATGTCTACTTTTACAGGCACTAAACCCGCATGAATATACACTGTAAAACACACAAGTACTTTATTTTCATAGTATAAACCCTGAAAAAAAATAAGATAACACACGAGACACAAAATCTCAAGCGCAGCTAAGTTTATTCGCAAAAAACGAAACAAACCAAAACCCGGCAAAATATAGCTGTCCACACAGACAAAAAATAGGAAAGACAAGAAAAAAATGCCGCTGCCAGTTCTGACGGAACCCAGCCAGACAGACTGACCACAACCTTGAACACTGCACCAAAAGCAGACCCCCGCCGCCAAACCTGATACCCCCGTCAAGGATATGTGGCCCAGAGTGCTCCAAACAATCCTCCTCCTCCCCCCCCACCCCCCACACACACACACAAATAAAAGAAGAAGAAACCAGTAGAAACAATTTAGAACTGCAGATAGCTGGCCCACACAATTTCAGTGGTCCCTTATGCTTAAAATTTTGTTTAGGATTGTTTTAACTAAGCCACTTTCTTTGTGCAAGTTTGAAGTTTCTTCCCAAAATGGGGAGCGTGAATTACATTGAGCAATACGCTTGGTTAGTTAAGGTGATGGAGGTACATTTTTCACATCTTTGTGTTCTAAGAAGTGGTAATATATGCACCAACCAGTTTAGCCCACGTAGAGGAGCCCACAATAAAACTGAATTTTGTACACGCCTTCCTTGACGCAAGCGATCAGAGGACCTCTATGTTTCTTCACACAGCCATGTTCTTGCAAAAACACAAACAACGTAATATTACCTAACCAGAAATTTGTATTGAAAACTACTTTTACTTCAAATTTTGTGATATCGAATATAAAAGCCAAAGCTTTTAAAATATGCAAAAGCCTGTGAAATAACGAATTTACAACAAAAATCTTCCTCGGAGCACCTTCAGAGCCTTCAGGCTTTTCTCTAATTGTTTACGGAAAATCGATCCGAAGGAATCAAACCTATTAAAAATCTTTACCTCAATCGCCCCAACTGTCTCACAAGCGCACTGCCGGCAGAATGAATGCACGGCTTTTTTAAAGCATTACCTATAGCTTATAGGCAATTCTATAAAAAGCATTAGGGACTTTACGACACTTACTTTCACGCATTTTCAACGGACAATGTGCCTAGATAAAACCCCTTTGGTTTGTCTTTTCCACAGTACCAACACAAACCTTTTATGTTTATGCACCGTAGATCTAAAAATTACAACTTCCCCATGGCTGTGGAACCAGTCGTGAAACCTAAATCCGGTGCTAGTTCGACGATGTAATATCGAACCTTACCTGCGAGGAACTCGTTTGGGACACATATCAATATGTAAACAAATTCACGAAGAATCACGTTTTAGTCCTCCAAAGATTCTACAAAAGATTCCTGCCTAGCACATTGGGATAAAAATAAGACAACCGCGGTGCCACTAAAAGCCAGTAAGCACACCTCTCCGCATAATAAAATACTCTCCGTCAAGCATTACCACGGCTGACCTTAAATGACAGGTCAAGAGTCGCAACAACAAATCGACAGAAAATACCCGCTTGAGCCTAAAAGAATACCAGATAAGGCTCGAACATTTCTCGCACAATACAAACATTTTAAATCTAAGAACAACAAAGGACACATCTCTTTGGGAAGGGGAGACAGGCTTTCAAGCCACATTTTATTTCTTAGTGTCCCAAGGTTTAGTATATGTTTCCTGACCAGCTCGCCTGCACACTTCCGCTTCTTGTAATTCATCTTCTCTGTTGCGTGTACAGAGAAGATAAAATGTTGGCCAGACCGGATTTACAATGATAATTGTTGGACTCGAACTTAATTGGGGATAGCGTAAGAAACAACATATTGACGTTTAGAATAAATAATAAGCCTTAATAAATGAAACTTTCGAGATTCCAGCGTTTACTTTTCCTCGTTGTTGTTGTCCAGACGCCCTGGAGGCTCTCGCAGATTTATCACCATGAAAACATTTACGGAGGAGTGAGGTAACATCGAGAAAGAGCGCCAGATACTCTTTTATTCAGAGCGGCCTTGCCAAAACAAAGATCTACGTGCGCTCAGAAGCTCGTTCCTAGACGTTTTTTTTTTTATCGGGACATCTTTATTCAGGTAGTGGGGAGGTGCCAGGACCCCGACGGAAGTGAGCGCGGTGTCCACAGGGGTACCGCTGTATATAAACCAACGGAAAGCAGGCCGACTTATTAGTGTCTTCGCAATCCGTACTCCTATTGATACAGCGACGATGGCTGTCTCGAAGATGGTATCAACATGGTGATGATAACTTTATACTTAATGCCCCACCTCATTGGCAATTGCTTGCCGTGATGGTCATCGTAGAGATGTATTGAGAGTGAACGCAGACTGATTGCGAGATGTTTGTGTGTTGTTATGGAATGGTACCACTTGTGTGACAAACAGCAGACACCGACATCAACAAGCCTCTAGGAAGAGCAGCATGCACGCTAAGATATCGTAGGCAAGGTTGCAGTCTCGCGGCCTTAATGAGGTAAGTACGAGGGATAAAAAGCCTGAAAGGATACCTTAAGCGCGTGCTGCTCATACTTAAGGCTGGTTGGTTTCGGCTGTTGTTTGTTGCTCCAGTAGGACTCAAGAATTTGTAGTCTTGAACGAAATTATATTACATTTTGTTTTGCAAAAAGAAGTCATGATGTTTTTCGGTCGCGCACCAGTCACCTAGCTGTGTTTGGAGTTTTGCGTTTGTCCTTTGTCCGCCTTGTTCCCCTTCGGATTATTATCGTCATTCTTGTCCAGCTCGCTTTCATCTTTGCATTAATTGTAAGTCATTGATGTTGTTCAATGTTTTTCATGGTCGTTTGGTGCAGCTGTAAGAAAAACTTGATACATATTCTAGAAAATACCCACTAGCATATTGTTTTGCTTCTAGTTAGTAATTTAAAAACTAAAATTTCATATTTAAACTTTTTTAGAACGAAATATTACGAATTTGATTAGAAGGCTTTCTGCAGGGATTCTCCGCGTAGCGTGATCTTTAATTACGGCAGGTTCAAAGGGTAGCTGTATTCTAGACAGGCAAGGTATACGTTGCTGTGCTTGGCTCGAGCGCCGAGTGCGGTCTTCGCAAATATAATGAAATTTAACATAAATGCAGAAACAATTTAGTTCTTGCAGAAAAAAATAAAGCCGCTCGTAAATAAAAATGTTTTTCACAATTTGAAAAAAAAAAAAATTAGGGAAGGGGTTTTTGTTCTTAACATTCGTAGGGCGTGACCTATGACGCTTACGCATGGTGATTCGTGATACTTTTATAGGCGTTCTCATCGGCTAATGGAGAGTTTTAGGGACCCGTTTTTCCCACCCGATACGGTACGATGGGCCCTCCGGAACAAACTGCGCATGTGCAGTTCATACCGGAGGGCCCATCGTAACGTACCGGATGTGAAAAAAAACAAAAACAAAAAAGAACGGTTCCCTAAACTTTTTAAAGATTCAGCATCTTCAGGGACCGAGCGACAGGGGGCAGTTTTAGAATAACGCACGCTAAAGCTTTGCGCACGCAAAGAATTGTGTCGTCACCACTACGCATGCGCCGAACGCTAACTGTAATTTGCGCTTTACTCGCGCTATTGACTCCGTAAGTGTGACGTCATGGGTCCAAACAAACCGTTGCTAGGGTCGTTGTTATGGACAAATACATGTGGCTAGGTTTCGCTACGAAAACCCGACCATTCAAAAATCGAAAGTAGGATTTAAACTTCTAAAAATCAGATATAAAAGCTTGAATGTCATATGCGTTTCGACGGAAGTGCGCCGGTAATCGCTCGTTTCTGAAATAATTACGACTGCAACTTCCGGTCCTCAAGATGCCTGCAGCAGACGACGAATGCAAGAAGAATGTTGTCTGCCACACGCCCGCCGGCCAAGCCGGAGCCGGCGTCTGAATCGGGTGAATAAAGACGATATTCTGATAGTGCATTTGTTTGAAATATAATGAGTTTCAGACACTTATAAGAACTCATAGTGGGGTGCGATGTAAAATATGGTTTATCGAAAGTCCGGGCGTCGGTCGAGATGATCGTCTGCTAAAAGATCGCATTGCACCGGTGAGAAAAGCACTTAGGCGATCGGTAGAGATCAAAAATTTTGTTTGCGGACTCGCGCTACGGGAGGGTGTTTCGTACCTGGTTGTAACCATCGCGTGGAGAAAGATCCTTGCAGTTTCTTCAGGTTTCTGCAAAACCTCAAAACGCGAAAGAACTGGATAAAAAACATAACGTGAGTTTATTACAGATTGTACTGTCATCGCGGGTTCGTTGGAGATCTTCACCGAAAGAGCACATCCACGGAATTTAATGTATACAAAAAAAAAAAGAATTGCGAAATTCCGATAGACATGCATTTTTTTAATAACCTGACAACCTCAATAATAATAATAACAAACGAGTTACCTCGATGGCGTACGATTTGTTTCTCATGACGATGACCTGAAGTGCATTACCGGCTACTCCGGTAATGCACTTCAGGTCGTCGTCGTAACTGATCTGCATGACGTGGTCTGATTTTACGGAATTTTCGCCCCTCTGAACTAAGCTGGGTTCTTCACAGAAAAAAAAAAAACGCACAATGCGGAGGCTTTTACGGCCACGGCAATCCACTTGTTTTTGTCGCTCGTTTACCGACGCATTTCAATGAAGACGCCCGCTGCAACAGAGGCCAGGAAATCTATCGTGTCGTCTGCTACCAAAGCAAAGCGGGGTGGTATACTTCAGAAATGGCTTTCATCGTTGCGATACGATACTGAGATGACAAGAACATCTTCATAATTAGATATCAAGAAGTTAGGTTGCTTTCAAAAATTATTTACTTACTTGTAAGTGAAAATCTTGCCTTGTGTGGAGTCTCCATGCGTTAGTCCATAGCAACGTCCCTAGCAACGGTTTGTTTGGACCCAGACGCCATGTTGTGACGTCATCACTTACGGGGTCAATTTCAGCGTACATTTCGTTTTTCAGAAATTGCTTGCGCGCGCAAAGCGTTTTTGCACTTTTTTAAGAAGGATTCATGATGAGGAGTTGGCTAAAGCCAAGACGAGCACAGTTAGAAAAATGGCGGCTCCCAGGACCGCGACTACGGCCGCGACGTCGGCGGCATCCTCGCGACTCAGAAAACGCGACGTTGCACTCCCGTAGGAGTGCAACGTCGCGCGCAGGACGACATCGCACTCCTACCGGAGGTGCACGTCAGAAACGTCTTGGAAGACCCAGCAGGGTGGGCAACGCTCGCCGGCAACTTGCTACCTGCAACGCGCAAACGTTTCTCGGCGAAGGTGAGACCTCCCTTTCCGAGGCGACGCAAGTGGACAGAACCGATTGACCGCTCCCAATTCATTCTCATATTTAAACAAATTTGAAATGTTACTTTGAACAGAAAACAACTTGTTTTTCTCTCAAGTTGCAGCATTTCGCGTGTGAAATAAACATTGTTACTGCATCTTGGTGGCGTTGAAAGCGCGAGATGCTTGGATTTTTGCGTCGCTCCGGACAAACGCTATTCTAAAACATTCTTGCGTAGCGTGCGCTAATACAAGCGCTAAAGATCTGTTACACTCCGACATCGAGGCGCGGCAAACGCGGCATGACGCAGCGTACAAAGCTTCCTAAGTGTCCCAGATATCGAGTTCCTGCTCGCCGGCCAATCCAAGGCCCACGTTCTGCGCTACGCTACGTTCGCTAGCGCTCAAGGCCGTACTATAACAGAGACTTAAGTTCAGCACCAGCTGTGCGCTAAAATGTCGTACGTTATTCTACATCTGTCTAATAATACCTGGGACAGACGGACACGTTACAGGCCTTCGGACTGAACTTCTTTAAAGGGTAGGCGAACTTAGCGCACGCCGATAAGCGCAAAATCGCGAGCTAATTCACTGATTCTTTAAATGAGTTCGTTCTGAGGGGCTTTAATGCTCCCGTCTAACCCAGGTATAAATCGCCATGCCTTCAGTGTCTGAAGCTGTCAGCTAGCAAAATTCCAAATAGTGCCTTTTAATGTTTCTTTTTTACCAGAATCTATTTTTTTTGTGTCTTTTACCATATACAGTTTAAGACATGCTTTTTACATGTCTTGAATTGTCTTGGACTGGCTTACATGTCTTGAACTTCCGATATCGCGTAAACAATATATATTTTCCCCGTTACCTAGTTTTGGTGTGCCAAGGATACTATTCATTAGGAACCCCCCCCCCCCACAGCGGCCTTGTGCCATCATCCCTCCCAAAGGATCAATACATAAACAAATTAGGGAACAAAAAGCGATCCTTGATTGTTTTAGACCTTCAAAAAAGAAACGGAGTATATTAGATTTTTCCAATGGTCCCCGCTAAAGCGCATACATAATTGTAAAGTCACTGACAGCTTAAAAAACCCCAATAAAACGCAAGGTTCATGTTCAGTATTCTTGCTTCGCGATTCGATCTTCAACGTTCTCATGCTGCAATCGCGTTCCATGGCTCTGGAGAAATAAGACGGTGCACGGGACTCCACACAACGCCCAGCCTTTCCTAAGCTATTTGCAACTATAGACCAAATTAATTCGAAAAAAAGAAAGAACTGCTTAGAGAGCTGGTGAAGGCGAGCGGGTTGAACATGAATACATAAAATTGAAAGAATAAAACACGGAGGACAAGTGGTTGTCCTGTGCTTGTCCTCCGTGTTTTATTCTTTCAATTTTATGTGCTTAGAGAGGTATTGGCCAAATTTGTTGGAAATATTTTCTTGTCTATAGGTTCTCCTGTTGGCCGTAGTGCTAGTCGTCGCATTCTGCATCACCTCGACAGAAGGGCAGGTACGACCCCCGGCCTAACCCCCTTATACGTGGAGGCGGTGGTGGTCGTGCGACCAAACCTACTGTCAAACTACTGTCAAACCACAATCAAAGCGGGAGGAATTCCTATCGGTTAAAGGGAACTGGCATCAAGAGCTCCTCGTAGAATCTGTACTTCTTCAGTCACGGCGTTGAAAGGATTCAAAGTGGTTTTTACCGTTTTCAAAATTGGTCGGTTGTAGACATCTGTTTTCGGCCCGAAACCTGCGTTGTCTGTTGCATTCTTGAAAGTGCGAGAACAAGATGTGCAAAAATAAAAACAATGGGACGTTTCTTTGCTTTGTGCTCTTGTGGATGTAGTGACTTATATTCCAGGCATCAAAAGGGTGATTGAAGTAACAGAAAACAACCAGGCGAGCTGGTGAACTTTCGACATCTTGAAAACCCGAGATTTATAGGAGCAAAAAAGTGGACAACAGATTTACCTGTGTGTCTGTGTTGTCCACCTTTTTGTTCCTTAGCCTTTGGTTTTCAAAATGTTGAAAAAAAAAGAAAAACACGCTGATCATAGTAATCGTGAGAGTTTACTGACTCATTGAATCCTTACATAGGGTTCCTGGATGTATTTTTCACACAAGGTTTTTGGCACTGCGAATATGCCTGCTTTACTCAGGTAACACATAAAGAAGCCAGACAATTGACTTAATTCTGAGAAAATATAAATTTGTTTTATCACTAGGTTCTCTTTCCATTAAATCTGCAGGCCATATGGTTTGTGCAGATTTTCTTTCTCCTACATTGTTTTGAGGGGTTGGACGGCAGTCAGTCGTAGAGGTGTGCGAATAGCTCTTAAATCATGTGTGTAAGAACAAATGGTCCCGGAACTAATAGTCCAGGAACAAATGGTCCCGGAACAAATGGTCCCAGAAGTAAAAGTATAAACGCGGTGAAGACAATAAAAAAAGTTTAGTATAAATACACATAACCACAAACAACGCATGTTCAATAATCATACATAACCTTTTTGTTATTCACCTTCCAGTGAAAACTTGAATGTTACCAGGCATATTTACAAATGTCGATGCAATTGCATACAGATAGCGACAAAGAACGAAATTCCATTCTATTACGATATTAAAGTAGCCGACTGAAGCACTCTACTCGCGTCCTACATGACCAACAAAACATTTCTGAGCTTCCCAGAAAAGCATTAAATCCGTAAAAGTTTCTTGGCGAGTGTTAATTGATGTTATGGGATATATCCAAAAACGCAGAACTGGCTATATTTATTTGGGACCATTTTTTCCTTGTTTGTACTTGGGATCATTAGTTCCGGGACCATTAGTTCCGGGACCATTTGTTCCGTTTCCCCTTAAATCATAATGCGCAGCGTAATTTCTACTTTCAACTCTGCAGAGGAGTCGACATGTCTTGTCATTTCCATGCACTAGAATAGAGACAAATGACGCGGCGTTATTAAGTTTAAACTACTATTGGCACATCTCTAGCCGGCAGTATCAGATACACGAAAAGTGAGGCTCATTCCTAAGGAGAAACGTCTTTTCAGGAGGAAACACAAGGTTGTTTTATTAAGGCGAAAGCCTTATATGTCTCATCGTTCAGTCGACCTTTAAATTCTTTGAGCGAAAATACGTCGGCGAAACGAAAGGTACCAAAACGTTTACGTGACAACTCAGGCAAATTAGAGGCAGTGAAATTAACAAAGATGACAAAGCGAATTAAGAGGAATCAAAGTGAATTAAGGGAAATTAAAGTGAATTAAGAGTAATTAAAAAGAAGTAAGAGTAATCAATGGGAATTAAGACGGACTATAAAGCGAATAATGCCAAAAAACCATCCTCCCTCTCTACCTCCCCGACGCCCCCCGTCGAGCTTCAGGAGGCGAAGTCGAGCCAATAAACGTTTTGTTAAAAGTCGAAACCCTGTCTTGTCTGTTTGTCTTCAATGTCCCTCTTTCCTTATCGTAAAGTGAAAAAAGAGAACGTGAAACAAAGTAAATAATGTTTATGACTTTAATGCATCGGCGCTTGGACTTTCACCTTCAAGTCGTCTTACGAATGACATAGGAGAATCCTATGAAATTTTCTTTGTTGTTGCTGAGATTTGTTTTTTTTTTTACTGAAATAAAAGCTACAGTCGCCCACAATGTCAAATTTATTTTTGATTAATATTGAGCTTCGGTAGAGATCGGCTCCTAAAGAAATTTCTTTTGTAATTTTTGCATCGAGGAACTACCATGTGCTCAAAATTTCCCATTTTCTTACTACTGCTAGCGGCACATACTCATGAAGTTTCAGCTTTCTGCGATGCGTAGTTCCTTTATGCGAGCCGAAAGGTGGGCATTAATTTCCTCAATCACGCATGGTAATAACCAACAGGTCATTATTTCTTTCCTTTTTCGGGCGCTTCTCCGCATTAGTGTAAGGTGGTAAACGCACAAGTAATTTATCTTGTCGGTTATGTATAGCTACCACAAAGAACAGCTTGCGTGACCGCATCGACGATGGTAATCATTGGACTCGAGCCAATCGAAATCGAAATTGCGCTAGCAACAAGATGTTTACCTTTAGAACGTATAACAAGCTTTAGGTTAGACCCATTCAAGAAGCCCGCGCGCACCTATTCTTGTTATGGTTATTTACAAGACCTGTTGAACCTTACAAGCAACCAATGTGGGGCTGATATCAATACACAAACAGACGAGTTTTCTACCTCCGAAGATTGTACAAGAGATGCCACTTGCAGTTCAGCATTTCGGGTAAAAGCCAGGCAACCCGTTAAATTTTACCAGGGCTGACCTTGAATAAGAGTTCATGAGTAGTAACCACAAATAGACCGAATACCCACTCGAGCACGCGAAAACGCCAGATAGAGGCTCGAGAATCTCTCGCAATAACTCAAAAACAGGTTACACTCCAAGGCCTTTTGGTGGAAGGGAAACAGGCTGTCAAGTAATATTTTTTTCTTCGTGTCTCGATGTTCAAGTTGTGTTTCTTAACCAGCTCGCCTGCACGCTTTTGCTTCTCGTGATTTATCTTGTCTGTTGCTTATAGTTACCAAACAAAAAGGTTTTCGGGAACGGATTTACATTGGTAATCGTTGGAGTTGAACCGAGTTGGGAATAGCGCAAGTTATAACATGTTTTAGGTTTTGAATAAATATTGAAGTTTAATGTATAGAATCTTCGAGATTCTAACGTTTACTTTTTCTCGTTGTTGTCGTCCAGATGCACTGGAGACTCTCATAAATTTATCACAATTAAAAC